>OY856409.1:1659764710-1660044710 GCA_963693085.1 Alisma plantago-aquatica
TGTTATAGTTATATATGTTTTATTACTAAATGCACATTTACATTCTTTATCACTTATACTTTATTCTTTGACTATTTTTGATATGACATTTTTAAATGGAGTCTGGCCGTGAGGATGTGCACCTTGAGGATGAGTCGAATGTAAGTTATATTGTTTAATTATGTAGATGTGCATTTAACATTCTCTATTACAGTTATTTAAGTTATATTATTCATCACTTATATTCATGACTATTTCAAGATGAGCACCTTGAGGATGTGCACCCTGAGGATCTTTTTGGGTTTATTGAGGAGTTGTATAATCATACACGTAAAAGAAGCATAACTTTGTTGAAAAAGTTATCAACATAAAGGGGAAAAAGTCTGAAGTTGGCCATTGAATTTGATCCAACAAGAAATCCTATTGAGAAGAATCACAGTTCTTTTAGGCAGTTTTTAGGGGTTCTTGATCATACCGAAGTGGAATTAACAATACAATTGGAGGACATTGTTGCAAAGAGAATACAAGAAGGAATGAGATAGTTTCGGGCTTCTTAGTCTCAACCTCCTTAGACATTACTCGTGCCACACTATAGGTGAACCCTCCTTAGATAGAGATGGTTGGGAATAATCCCACAAACACTCTAGAAACACTTGATGGATTTTTTTTTGATATAATAGTTTTCAAAGTGAATTTTAATATGTTGTATTTGAGTATAAATAACATTATATACATTGTAGGTGATGAGAAAATCTCATCCTGCATTAGCATAACCTAGCTTCTATGACATGGGACAGGGCGTGGGTTTCCTACATCTTACAGGTGTCAAGATTCATGGTGCTCCAGTGCCCAAAAATGTGTTTTGTGTGACTATCAGTCTTGTCTATCCAGAATAGAAACAAAAACTACTACCATTTGGCTACCCCAAGCATGATGTGATAGGAGATGCATAAGGCGGTGCAGTTGCATGGCCTAAATGTGGAGTTATATATGATAATATAGGGTAAATTTATAGTATATTTTTATTTGTGATTCTTTTCTATTTATGTATAATTGGAAATTGGTATGGGACTCTATGTTGACCATAGTACCTAAGAAGCCCACTACAACTTCTCCTTCACTTGCTCCCATGAAGACTCTATTACCTTCTTGTATTGCAAAAAACCTATTGAACTCGCTATGTGCTAAGTGCAAGGGGTTGGAATTATGGTTAGACTACAGAAGAAGGGTCAACTATGATGGTCCAAGCTGATGTTGTAGGGAAGGAGAATGATACTAGTGTATTATGATAGATATTGTGGAGTTACTTGAATATAGTTGGTTGAATAAAACAATGATAGAATGTTGGATATAGTGAGATCTTATGACAAATTACGTAGTTTGATATAAGAAAAATCATATGTTGAAGTGTTTTCTAATATCTTCATCCATACATATGTTTTGTAGATACTTATATACATTGAGTGCATGGTTTGCATTACTGAACATGGTATTTTCTAGTTGCATCGTTGATTAGTTGTGGAGATAGAGAACAAACTTCTACAAGTGATTATTGATCTAGCACATTAAAATATTTTGGTACTATTGGAAAGAAGGTGTGTGACAAACTCAATTTTCAAGATTTTATAATCCAATATATGTCGCTAATATATTCTCCACTTATACGCTTTATTCTCTCAATGATGAAAAACAAAAGGTATTCTAAGAATAATACATATATATGTGGACCAAAATACGAGGAAAAAATATGTGATGATGTAGTCTATGCGTGATTTGGAGCCAATCTTAGATTATTTATGGCTTTGAGATTTTAGTGTATCCAAATGACCCATAAATTATCTATGCTTAACCATGAATTAGAGAAAATTTTTGGTGATTGTTTGAATAATGATAAAATTCATATAGGCAGAAAAGATAACTTTTGAAGATACTTTTAGTTGTATGATTATACAAAATTATTTTTAGGTGAAACTTATTACGAGAGTTTCTATGATGGTATTGAATCGTGATATAAAATTCTGGACCAATTGGAGCGTGTTTGATGGTCCAAATTAATTATACATTAAATATAGTCAAACTATATTAAATGGTTCAAGTTATTTACATTGTCTCTGTGAAAAAGTAAAATTCTAATATCTTAGGACTCCACTGCCAGAATATGGTGAAGTTTTAATTAAAATCTTTTGAGTACAACCTAGAAATTTTGATAAATTTTAGCGAACTCGTGGATAAATTATTTGAAGATGTACTTTAAAAGTAGTGTTTGAGATCATATTTAATTGACGGATTGATAAATATATAGAAATTATGTAATTTCAAATACTTATAAAAATGCTCATGTGAAACTAAAGTCTTATAAATCACTATTTTATATTATTTAAGAATAATTTAGAATGATATACAAGGATGTATTTTGAAAATAAATTATGATTACACAAATACTTTTGATAGTTTGGTAAATTTTAATGACAATTATGGAAATTTAGCATATTTATTGTTAGGATAATTATTTAGAGCTCCAAATATTTGTATTTTACTCTCTTTTATTATCAAAAAGAGAAACACGTGTTTTACATAATAAGTAAGACATGGTCGACATTTCTTATTGTTGGAAGTTATGGTTTTAAGGTTATAAAATTTTGTAAGGGTAAGAATTGAAGTTCATAATGCTTGTTTTAAAGGTGTCAATTTAAATTAATAGCATATTTTAAATATACATCATGCACAAAGATGGTATGTAATATTCATATATTAGTGACATCTATGCAAATGTTTTAGTAGATATAAGGCATTTACTGAGGTGCAAATATTTTGTTATATTAATGAAATTTTATTTAGGTGATTAATTACATTGTGAAATAAATTCGTTGACCAAAAAGTTGTATAAATGGTCAAACAAAGTAATAATGGGTTTCTTGATACACAAGATGAATTTAAATTATAAAGGAAGTTTGACCACTTTTAATTCACTTCTCTCCCACACCTATATATAGACACACTCTTTTAACTCGATCCATGTACACAACTAGAAACTTGGACTTCTCCTTCGACCCATCTCTTATGTTTTTACCCAAGCTTGTGCTGGCATCACGCTATTGTAGGGCGATGGCCTCTTCCTCTCTTATTTTTCTTCCTAAAATGACATCAAACAGTAGTGATGTGTCTATTATATCTGCACCTTCATCACAGGACCCCGTCTATCCATCTCTTTGAGGTATTCTCTCCCTCTTCTCTTAGAATCTTGTAAAATTGCTTCAAACTTGTAAATCAATTCTTACTATTCTTTTTCCCAAAAAATATGATCAAGTAGTCTATTTTGATTAAAAAAATCCAATTCTTCGTTAAAAATAGTTTCAGATCCTGATTCAAAATGATTCCCATCTCATACCTACAAAACTCGATATTTTAATTATCAAAATTAGCAAATGACTAAATATAGTGTTTAATCTCTAAAAACCTAATCTAAAATCCAATAATTATGATGTGAGATTCTAAACCAAGTTGACAACACTTCACTAAATGATGGGACTAAATCCTACCTTTGTTGACTATTTCACTTTAATATCAAGAATATGATTTATATACCCCAAAAAATTGAAAGATCTTGATGGTGGAATTTAACCCCAAAAATTGTGATAATTTGTATATGAGGGTATTAAACCTTGAGAACACCTTGACCTTGACCTTTGGACTTCACCTCTAATGATGGATTAGGGATTAAGTGTGCATTATGGATTGGATATCCCTCAACTTTGGTATTGATAATGTTGGAATGTGATGATTTGAAAACTTGATAAAATAGATACATTGATCACTGATGGAGTACAACATCTAGGAACAATAATGAGACTTAAGAAACCCTGACCTAGTCACTTGATGGTGAAAATATTGATGCATGCGTACCCATTATTGTGTCAGGTTTAGACTTTGACCTACTTTTGACTCCCAAATATCTTACTACTTTGAACATTGGTGAAGGTACACTTATTATCCTCTTTAACATGTATATGGAAGTGTTTTCTTGTATTGTATGAATGATTTCCTTTTTCTTGGCATATAAAAGTATATGGATGAATTAAGTGACTCCATAACTGACTAACTATGATATAAATAATGCAGTCATGAATGCATTTTCTTGGATCAATAGTTTTATAAGTCAACATGAATGAATGTCTGCATCATTACATGACTGATTACTAATACAATTAAATGTGTTTCTTAAGCTTTTAGGTCTATAAAAGAATTCAAATAGGACGGAGGAGAGGTAGATTAAAAAAAACCAATATCTTGGAAGAATGTTAAGGTAATTTTATGATTAAGGTGATTTTATGACTCCAATGCTTACATATACCAACTATGCTTACTTTTATTTATTAATATTTTGCATAACTGTATATTGATAACATCCTACACAGGATAATAATTGGGCATGCAGATACTACATGATGTGGTATATGGACCTAATTCTCAAGGAAGCGGCACTAGACATCCATTACTTAACAAAGATAATATATATAGTCTTGAATAATAAATACATAGTCTCATTTGATAATATAAAAATCAAATCATGTTTTAATTATGCCACTCTTTTTGTATCTATTTGATACGAAAAATCCCTATACAAAAGAAGATTTCCATGATATACGAGAATAGTCAACACAGTCCAACGTTAAAGAAGTCAGCATTTCATTTGATTGGGATTAAATATGATGTTTTAAAAACTTTAACGTCATGATTTTGATATACATATGATGCTAATGACTTTTTGCAACTTTAAATTTGATGTAAGTGAATTGTTGGCCCATATGTGAATTATGTACATGTGTATATATGCATAGTGTATGAATGAAAAAGACAAATGAATATAATGAGGATTGCATTTGTGCACATGGATAAGAATTGAATTGCATGTGTGTTTTTTGAATTGTGTATGTGCATATGTTCATGTGAATGGAGTGAATGTGAATAAGAATGAAATTCCATGTGTGTCAATGAATTGTGTGGATGTGGACTCTTGTAGGTTCTGTAGGTACTGTTGGCCTATTGTTAAGATGAACACAAGTGGAACCTACAGTTCATTAGTTCCACATACTTATAGAGATAACATACATAACATTGATTAAACTAGACCTACAACATTGATTTTGTACTGATACCTATGTATCAGACGCCACAACTAAGGTCCTTCTATGTCGATTTCTAGCGTAAGCTATAACTTACGAAAAATATCAAGTGCTAATTAATAAGAAAATGGAAACTGACGACATGGAGAGATATCAACAACAATTATAAGATTGTTCTAGGATCCTAGTTGTCTGTTCAACAATAAGGAACTGAAGACATAGATATGTTTTGAATGTTCTACAAAAGAAACTGACGCTAAAGTTGATAATTGATGTTATAATTTTAACTGATAAGGACAGTTTTTGCACCTATTTTGTATGGGAAACTGATACCAAAGATCTATAACGTTGATTCTTTTAACAATCGATGTAACATGTATGATTTTTCACATAGTTGGTGTACAAACCTACTGTGTTGGTATTCAACATGATGCAAAACTTGCAGTTCATTGGAACAATAAGTTCCATCTTGTGTTTAGCTGAACATCATACCAGCATACCTACAAAACATGTAATAATAATCACATACAAGAGTCCACATCCACACAATTTTTTCATACACATGTATTACCATTCTCACTAACACTTAATTCCATTCTCATGCATATACAAAATTCACAAAACACACATGCAATTCCATTCTCATCACATGTACAAATGCAATTCTTATTGTATTCAATCCTTTTCACATTCATTCACACACATGAATATTTACAGACATTATTCACATACACACCAACAGTTCACTTAAATAAAATTTATGTTGCGAAAAATCATAACAATAACATTTATATAGAAATAATGACATCAAAAGTTAGAAAAATCATATAGTCCCAATCAAATGTAAAGTTGACTTTCTTAATAAAGGTATCCACCTACTCTTCTCGTATCTCATCCATCTCTTCTTTGTATAGGGATTTATCATGTCAAACAACTACTAAGAGAACAACATAATTCAAGAGTTTGATTTGATTTTTTAAAATTGTCAAATGAGACTATTTATTTATGGTGATCAAGTTTATATAGATTATGTTTTGTATGCAATGGATGTCTAGTGTTGTTCGTCTGACAATAAGGTCCATATACTAATGCACTATAAATTTACAATTATATGAACTGTTAATTAATAAAAGTAAGTATTGTTGGCATATATATGCATTGAAGTCGGAAAATTACCCAAACATTCTTCCAGCTAATAATTTGTTTTTTAATCTTCCTAACAACTGTCCTGTTTGAATGATTTTATTCCCCTATAACTTAAAGTATACATTTAATTGAATTAATAAATAGTCATATAATGATACAAACATTAATATACATTGACAGGAAAAAGTTACTTACTCTACTAATGCCATTCCTTTGCATGTCCCCCATTCCCTATTTTCTACTTAGAAATGATCTTGATAATAAGCATATAGTGTCTCGAGTATGATTATAAGAAACTCCCAATTCTTATAACAGTGTGAAATTAAGAAAAACAAAAAAAAAACTCAAACTCCATAATGAAATGTAATTCATAAGTCAAAATTATAAGCAAATTGTCTGTGTCTAAAACTTAGTTAACACTAAAATTAGCTATAATCATGCTCTTTTTTTGTGGTACCAAAATATTTAAATGCAGTAAATATGTAATCACTAACATATACTGGGTATTTATGTACATGGCTAATCAATGATAAAATTAGAAACACCACATTGGTTGATGTAAACTGTCAACATACTATATACAAATCAACATATAAGAAAACATATATATATATATATATATATATATATATATCAATTAATATCTAAGAAAATAAATCAAATATATTTTACATATATAGAACAAGGTATTAAGCCATAATATCTAACCATATCTAAATTTTGTCACAGTTTTATTCAACCAATGATAAATAAATATCTCGACAATATATGTCAAGAATTTACTAGTATCTGTGAACTTGACCTGCAACAACCTCCTAGATACAAACAATCATAGTTGACGTTTCTTCTATATTTTGTAACTATAGTGCCAACCCCCCTAAACATAGGACCTAGCAATTCGAATAGGTCATTTGCAATCCAAGCAGGTAATTAAGGAGGAACTAGAGGAGGAACTATAGGGGACTTCTTCTATACTATGATATGCATGCATTCCCATATCAATTCAAAATTATATACACAAATGCAAAAGAATCACAAATAAAATCCAATGTAAATTCATCATACATTCTCATAAAGAGCTCCAGCTTTTGGCCACGTAACCATACCACCTTCTTCATCTCCTATCATATCGTGGTTGAGGTGGCCATATGGTAGTGGTGTTTGTCTCTGAGCTGGGTAGACAAGCCTAATCTCATAGTAGGAATCTCTCCACAGCATCATCAATAATTTATTCTTTAGAACAAGTAGTGCTATTGTAATGTCCCAGGATTTGAGGTCTCGGATAAAATGATCTTAAAAGGAATGATTGGACTACCCATATCATCAACATATCCTTTTTAGGGAGCCCATCACAAAGAACTCCATGGTTAAGCGTGCTTGGCTTGGAGTAGTATTAGGATGGGTGGGGCCCACATGGGAATGTGGCATGTCAGTCTTAAGTCGTGCAGTCCAGGCAAGTTGGGAAGGGATGGAGCCGCCCTTGCACTGGTGGGGCTAGGAGTCATTCTTGAAACTCTGCTATAGCCTAGGGAAGTGGGCCCAGGCATTAAAAATGGTATCAGATCCAATTCCCCTCTAGTAGGTGGGGCCCACATGGGCCAGTCTTAAGCCGTGTGGTCCATGCAAGTTGGAAAAGACTATCTGCTGAGACGAGATGAAGCCACCCTTACGTTGGTATCTGTGGATGGGAGCTGGGTGTCCATGGGCCATTCAGGGTCTGAACTGAAATGGGGAAGTGATTATGAGGCCGTATAGTTGAGCCTTGACAAGGACATCAAGAGTATATGTGGGGGATATTGTAATGTCCTAGGATTTGAGGCCTCAGATAATATGATCTTAAAAGGAATGATTGGACTACTCATATCACCAAGGCACATCTCCTTTTTTGGGAGCCCATCACTAAGAACTCCATAGTTAAACGTGCTTGGCTTGGAGTAGTACTAGGATGGGTGGGGCCCACATGGGCATGTGGCATGCCAGTCTTAAGTCGTGCAGTGCGGGCAAGTTGGAAAGGGATGGATACGCCCTTGTGCTGGTATCTATGGATGGGAGCTGGGTGTCCACGGGCCATTTAGGGGCCTCAGATAAAATGATCTTAAAAGGAATGATTGGACTACACATATCACCAAGGTGCATCTCCTTTTCAGGGAGCCCAGTACTAAGAACTCCATAGTTAAGCGTGCTTGGCTTGGAGTAGTACTAGGATGTATGACCAGTTGGAAAATTGATCCTGGCTTGCACGTGAGTGAGGATAAAGTGCCTTGTTAAGGCTAGTGGTAGTCTGTGGGGCCAGTCGTCATTCCTAGAACTCTACTAGAGCCCTGGGTAGTGGGTCCAGGTGTTACATCTATTGACATCTACTATTCTCATAGTACAAATCTCTCTGTGCTAGTACCATTTTGTGTGTTCTTGTACAATCCTATTGTGACATGACTTTTGATTTTTTTCAATAGTGTCGACTTTCAAGTTGTTACTGCATTTTATTTATGGACAAAAGAACCTATCTCCATGTTGTTTTCTATACTCCTCCACAAAACTTATAAACTGATCTAGACCAATAATAAACTCCAGAGTGCAACAATTTAGAATAGACATATATGATTGATCCATTCTATGATCAAAGAGAAAATGAGGATTTAATCATATGTTTGGAGATTTAGATTTAGAAATTAGGATTTAGATATTAGGGTTTATTGTTAGGGTTTAGGGATTATATATTAGAGTATAGTAATGCATGTATACCACATATCCCATTCTTAAACACCTAATCTCACACGTAATTATATAATGTGTATTCAGTTTTTAAGAATATTTCAATAACATTTCTCTATAGTTCTCCAAGTAGACCAATGTATATGCATAAATATCCACCGACACATGTACTTAGAGAACAAATGGGTAAGTGCTAAAGAAACATCTTTAAAACTATATACACATTATACACTTGTATCTTAAGTGAAATTGATTACTGAAGAATAATCCCAAACTGGTGACTATCCAATATTTACTCCTAATGAGTAAATCTTTCATGAGTGTCTAGGCTAACAGACAATATTTTCATTTATATACTTATGATCTTAGTGTCATCATTCATAGCGTAGGTGCAAAAAAATGTTCATTAAGGTATGTATATTTTATTTACACAACCTAGACAATATTAAACAAATTAAAAAAGCAACTATTAATCACTCATTTTCTTAAGCATAATTTTAAATTCTAATTAGATATATAATTAGAATTTAGTGATCTAGTATAAACATAATACATACATTTTCATACCAAATCACAATTTAATATAGAATTTAGTGGATTAAACAAAATACATAGATTTTCATAACAAATAAACAATTACAACTAATAGAAATAAAGCAAAGGAAACTACCGTGACTGGAACATGGTGGTAGGTGTTTGAGGGATCACCACTAGTCGTAGAGAAGTAGAGTAGTGACCGACGGTCGACTGGAGCACCACTGGTCAACAGTCTAAGTAGCACTAGTGGCTAGATCGAGGAAGATTGCAGTAAACAGTGGCATCTATGGCAGAAAATGGTGGTAGCTACTACAACAACTACGGTGGCAACATCAACGATAATAATGAAAAGGTGTCATGGGGAAAGCGAATACAGAGAATATGAGAATTAAAAATTATATTGGTACTATTAAGTGGAACTTAGTCATTGGTTGCTATCAAAAATTGATAACTAAGAATTTAATTGTCAGTTCTCTCAAAAAATATCAACATAGTTCAATCCTCCGTCTTTGGTTCCCTAAGAAAAATTGAGCCATGTATACTTATCCCTAATAAAAAAACTCACTAAGAATTGAGATGTTGATTTTTTCAATAAAATAGATGACATAATTCATTCTCTGTATTTGGTTTTCCAATAAAAAATCAATGACATATGTACTTATCCATATTAAAAATGTCAAGCTCACTAAGACCTTATTGTCAGTTTCAAGAAAAAAATTGAATGCATAACCAAATTTGGGGGAAAATATTTTTCACGGGATACATGGTTGGAATCCTATTTTATTGGTTTTGTAAGAAGGAACAAACACCACATGATTTTTTAAGGAATGTTTTTTTGGTGGATGAGACCCATGACATTAGATTTTATAGAGAATAACTGACGACATAACATATTTCTGGAGAAAAAATTTATTTCATGGGAAGGGTTGCATCCACTGATGCTAAATGTCTTCTCAATTCTTTTCTTCTAGAAAATTGAATTTCATAGGTTGTATGTGATGTAGGTTCTAATCCAAGAAACCAACGTTAAAAAAATAGTACTTGTATTTTTTCTTAATCGACGAGTTTTGACCAATAGCGATGTTTGTACTTTACCAATCGATGATATAGGTTTTTAGTATTAGTTTTCTTTTGAAGTAGATGTTGAGAAAAGTGACACAAGAGGTAACAAATATACTACTGGCATCCTATTGAATAGATAGATAACATGTCTTTAGACCTGCTATAAAATAGAATTCAAACCTGCAACGTCAGTTGCATAAAAAAACCCAACAATGTATATCTGCATCATCAGTTTTCTATATAAAACTGACGACACAACTCTCCTTTTTAGTTAAATTTTTTAACTAATAAGAAAGTACATCGTCAGTTTTTTTAACGAACCGACGATGTAGACTATTCTTCAATATCATTTTCTTACCTTTAACTAATGACTATAATCCGATAACAATCTTATAATTATTATGATGTCAGATTGCATAGTCGATTTCATTACATCCAACTGACAATACATGAATGTTGTTATGTCAGTTTCAAATTTCATAGCAATTGACACTAGGTATGTACCGTAAGTTGTCTTTTACCCTAGAAACTAACACAAATAATTCTTAGTTATAGTGTCGTCCACTTAGGTGGATGTTGAAAGTTGAAAATAACCAACACCTTATATGGTGTATGTACTAGTGGGTTATGCCAAGATTGTGATTTCTTTATATCTTCATGAGGAGTTCTTGATGAAATCTTCAATTTTTTTCCCTCTAGTGTTCCAAGTTCTGTAAATATGACTAGTTAGATGGATTCTAATTGTCATTCGACCAACAAAACATATGGCAATATAGTCTTTCCAATTCAAAACCTTACGCCATTAGCCATGATGTTGCTGGATTTTTCACTATACCTCACAATGTTGGAGGAACAAAAGGTATGACAATGGAAAAGTTGACATGATCTCACATCCATGCAACCACATACAAAGCTAGATTAGGTTCGTCATTTCCTCATTAGTGAAGTACATCACCATAGAAGCATTGGAGATGTCAAGGGAGACGTGGGAGAATTATGAACCTCTAAATCAATAGATACAATTTGGGGGTTATGAGAAATTTTCCTATCCCCTAACCTATCTTTAGATAGCTGGAGATGTTGTTGGAGGTAGTGTATATAATTTTATATCATTTATCCTCCACAACCACCTCTACGGATTCACCCTCTCCTTCTTCCTTTAGTTAACCTCTAGATCCACATTTCTTTCAAAGTGTTTCTTTCCCACAATAGGGTGCATTCTTTATAATTTTTGTTATATTTTATAGTAAGTATTGACCTAGAAGTTGTAAGATTACAACAAGATTAAGCTTTAACAATAATAGAAAGCATATGCATTAGTGACTTTATAATGATAAAGTGACAAATATTGAACAACTCAATTGGATTAAGTGATTATTTAAAGAAAACAACCTTTACCATCAATAAAATGAACCTAACAAATAACATATTTTTATGAAGAAAAGAGAATTCAAAGGCACTACAAGCGCTCAAAATGGTCTAGGTTTCCAGGGAAATTATGAGGAAACAATTTTTGGAACACAATACTATATGTTAGTAAAAACATAAAAAAGATTAAGATTATTGTAGAAGCCTACATTTTCTACATCTTAGACAAACCAATGGACAAGAATAATAACAATTTCATAGAAAAGGAACTCACATGTGCATATCAAACTACACTAGAGTAGGCATGCAATGATATAAGTGCATTGTCTAAAATATTACCCTTGAATTACAAGTATTCTAAAAAAGCATGCATGAGCTTTCAGTAGTGGTTCTATTAATTATGAAGACTTACTATTCAATAGAGTGCAATGTGGGTTTTACATGAGGTATATTGAGATATAGGCACAATAAAAATAATTTGAACAACAATTACACTAAAGGTGGACAAGAAATTTTATTTAATTTGTATCTCTATAAGATTTTACTATGACATTTATTTGCTTGGTGAGAAATGGAAAAACCATTCTATATTCCTCTATATTAAAAAATCAATTGTATATTACCTACTTTAATAGAGTGTTGTTTTTACAAAGAATGTCTTCATATGCCATGATTATTGTTTTCTTTTTATTGTAGCAATATGTTGCACCTTTTCTCTGAAGTATAACACATCAATCTCTTATCTAAAATGTACTATAGTAACTTACTTATAATGTTTACCTTCTTAAATGTATAATGCAATAACAAAACAAGGACTCTTCTATTCCACTTATTCTTAAGGTCCTTGCAAATGGAGTGTGGAACTTAGCAAGCATAAAAAGGGTTTTTTGCCTACAATTGACAAAATGACATCATCTAGCATCATCATTGTTATTAAAACTATTCATTCAACCAATGGAAAGGATCTAAATCAAGTTTTGGCTGCTAAAAGCCATAGGTTTTGTATTTCTAGCAATGAATATAAGATACTAACTAAATAAAACCTAGCGTAGAAATTATGATTGTGTCCTTTACATATCTGCCTTTGTAACTGTGGTACTAAAAGGAAAAGAAAGGAAGTTCTTCTCTCAATGATGTGAAAGAAAGGAAGTTCTTCTCTCAATGATGTGCTTATATAATTAGTATCTTTTCCAACAAAGTAGTAGGAGTGAGAGATTGTAGATCAACATAAGCAGTGGAGCATGAACAAGATGATAGGGCTATCTAGGTTTGAAAGCAACAATTATCTGATGTTCATAAGAAAATAATGATTATCGACAAAGATCTAAACAAAATGCAAGAGTCAGTTAGGAATTATAATGACCTACAGAAGAACTATATAGATAAAGTCTAGACTGAGATCTACTAAGTTCATGCTTTAGCATCTAAATTCATGAAAGCATCAACAACAACATGGAGCTACTATTGCACAGAGTTAAATCTTCTATGAAATGAAGACACCCATTGATATACATCAACAATGATTGTGATACTAATTGTGCATGACACGTGGGTAGACTTGATTGAAAAAAACTCCCAGTATTAGTGTACACAAGGTTTTAGGATAAAAATATTGTACACTATATGTGAAGAAGTCATGATTGTAAGTATGTTTTGAAGATAGAAGTAGGGGTGAAAGCAGTAGAACCCATGAAGGATTACTGATATCCTAACATAGATAATTATACTTTTACATGTAAATACACCTAGAAAATACATGTATTAAATAGTTAGGAAAAGAACCAGAGTAGATAAATGAACATTGAGCTGAGGTAGGGATAATCTCACTGCTAGAATCTAGTAAAAACTATGTGTAAAGCCTAAAAGTCATGCACTGTAAAAGAACCACCAAACATTGGTAGTGCACTGAGTGCGTCATGGATTAAATTTTGATTTTTTAATTTAAAAGTCATAAAATTGTCTATATACTCTTTTCAATACCACTTTTATTGCATTTATTATCTTCTCCAAAAAAGTACAATAGAAAAATGAGGTTACATTGCATGTTAGTGTGGGAAGTGGAGCATTAGTGATATAGTTGATCTATCTAGGTTGGAAAGCAATTGAAAACTGACAAACATCACATGATAAAGGTTGTTGGAAGTGATCTAATAGAAAAATGACAATATACCAAAGAGGATGAATGACTCATGCAATAACTATTGGGATAAAGTTCAGATGGAGCTCTAACAAGCTTAGCTTTTATGATATGAACTTTTTAACAGATTATTGACAACAACGAAGAGACCAATATCCATTGTTTGTATGTTCTAAAATGGAGGAACACATTAATATACATCAACGTTGATTGTAACACTAATAGTCATCGCAAGTGGGAACACTTGATTAAAGATGTCCATGTAAGCATGATTGGAAGATATTTATAAGGGAGAAAAAACATTATTTATGGAGGGTTTTTGATAGCCTCACACAAAACAATAATATTTTACATACGAATAGAAATGGATTAGCAGAATACAACATGGATAGTGTGGAAAAGAACCAAATTAAACAAACAAACATTGTGAAGTAATTATGATAATATTTGAAACTTTATTAGATAAACCCTACAAAAATATCAATGTTAATAGAAATGAACATGATATGATATGTATTAAAACTTTATCAACTTCTAATGGTGTGTCGATTGTTAAAATAATCTTCCTTAATTATAAATTAGTAATATATATACACAACATAGAGGGAGAAATTGTCTTATATTAATGAGGTTCCTTTTTGTGTGATCTTTTTACTGACATATGTAGGTTATAATAGTGCTTGTATATTGGTTGTTCTAGTGTTACACAGTTTCAAATGTCTTTTTTGATAGTAATATAGGTTGTAGAAATCAGTTTGCAACCGGATTTAGTTGATATATGTGCTCCTTCTAAGATCAAACATTTTAAAGAGATAAATGTAGTATATAAGAGGTTTTGTATGTCACAAGTCAATCTAGTATATGTCATAGGTTAACAACCTAACCCCAATCTAAACCTTATACCCAGAAGGGAAAAGCGTACAAAAGGGTTAAACTTGCCCATCCCTGAGTGGATCAAACATACAAGTATATACATGCACCAAATAACAAGCTTCCTTAAATAAACCAAGTGTTAATTACATAGGGGCCCGAAGGCATCAGAGTACTACAGAAGAAATGCTTAATACATGAGAGAACTAATTGTAGAAGAAAAAGAACTTAAACTAAGAGTCACATTTAACTTTAGCATCCCATGAAAGATCTGATTTTGTTGAGCCAACATATTGAGTTGCATCATCATCATCATAAGCAAAGGTACCTAAAAATCATTTCAAATTGGTACACGTCAGCACAATATATAAATATATTGTACTGAGTACACCTACATGTCTTTAATATACCTCTTTTCATATCTTGGCAATAAAATAAAACTAAACTTGGTAGTAATAAACAATTATAACAAGATTCAAGTACTAAACAAAAGTTTGTTAACAAAAAGTGAACATATATCTTTTAGGCATATTTTCCATCATATTATCCATGCTTTTACCACCAAAGGGAAAAATGCATCACGTTGGCCATTAAAGCTCAAGATGGAAGGCCTTATGATATACTACCAAAGAGTTTGAGATCAATATACATGTGATCTACTACCAAAGAGTTTGAGACCATTATACATGTGATCTACTACCAAAGAGTTTGAGATCACTTTCCAGCACAATGCTACCAAAGGATATTAGTGCTTTACATGATGGACCAAATATATTATGTTTGCATGTGTTCAAGACTATACATATAGAAATTCAAGAAAGGTATCATGCAAGGATATTTATTTCATTCAATATCATATGCTAAGTGTGAAGTGTGTGTATATATATATATATATATATATATATATATATATATATATATTCACATGATGGACTAAATATATTATGTTTACATGTGTTCAAGACTATACATATAGAAATTCAAGCAAGATATCATGCAAGGATATTTATTTCATTCAATATCATATGCTAAGTGTGAAGTATATATATATATATATATATATATATATATATATATATATATATATATATATATATATATATCATGCATAATATCTAATAAGCCAAGAATGAGTTAAGGGAATACCTTCTACTCAGAAGTGGGGATTCTAGAAATGCTCCTCATTGGTACCTTTCTATACCTAAAATTATAAAAGATATCGTATTAATTAGCTATATTGGAAAAACCACCATTTAGTTCTAAAAGAGTATAAAAGGCCCTTTTCTTAATTAGAGTCATGAGAGTAGAGTATGAGTCATGGAGTACGGATTTGAGTCCATAATTGATAGTGTCATGTCAGAGTAGGACTTCTAGATTGATTTGGTGGTCTTTAGATCATGATGGATAATTATAATCATTTTGGTAACCAAACAAGGAAAAAGATTAGTAATTCCTCTTTGATGATATTTGAGTCACAAAAATTGGAAATGAGTGTCCCATAATTATCTTGGCACAAAAGGAAGAAAATCAAATGATTTTGGTGTTTTAAACAAGCTCGAGTATTTTCTAAATAATTAAATAAGGTAGAAACATATTTCAGTATGAGCAACAACACATATCAAATTTAGGGTTAACTGATGGCTGATTCTTGTTCCTCTTATTTTTGTGATCAAAATGAGCATTTATTTGTATTTTTTGACTTTCTTATGATTTACTATGATTTTCCTAAGATTAGGGTATTTTTGGACAATTATTGACAAATAGAGGATAAATAAAGGAAAAGGAATTTAAAGTGGACCGTGGATGCTCAGATCCAACGGTCGCTCGATTTAGCACAATTGGATAATCATGATCTGAGTTGGAAAAACCTTACTGGTCCATGCAGATCCAGTCAACAAGTTGGGACCCGCTCTTCTTGTTCTTCTCTTGCTAGCTCGCTAGCTCTGTCGTCAACTCCGGAGAGCTCAGGGTGAAGGTTGAGTGCTCCTCGTGTGTAACTGGAGTCAGCTTCACCTTCGCGAGGGTGGTCTGGGTCAGTGCATTAGGGTTTCCAGTCGTGGCTCCTCTTAGAGCAGTGTGCCGCCGAGGAGGTTCAAGCAGCTTGCCAGCTGTGAGGGAGAAAGGTGGGGGGAAGGGGACTCGATGCCCCATGAGGTGTCGAAAAGCTTCCCCGAAGCACTCCAAGGCTAGAGAGGAGGTTAATTTGGAGTCGTGAGGTGGTTTGGAGCCTCAGAGTTAATCATGCCGTGGAGGTGTAGGTTGGAGAAGAAGGTAGTGAGGGAGGAGTCATCAGTGCTCATTTCATACGAATTGTAGGGTAAAGAGGATAAAAGGAATCAACTTGAACTGGATGGAGGTGTTATATAGGCGAGAGAGTGACTAAGCGAGAAAAGCCCAATTCGTATTGGGTGTGTTGGAGAGTGTGGTTGCCGGACGTGTTGGTGGATCACAGTTCTGAGCATGAAGTGGATCGTGTTAGGGGTCCTGGAGGTCGCCATGTCGTTGCGAGTTCAACTTTGGTCAAATTAGGGTGCGAAGAGGGTGAGTGGTAGTGGTCGTAGACGAGGGGTGTTGCTATAGTTCTCTTGGCAACTGCCGGAGGTAGGAGAGAATAGCATAGCCTTCCGATCCGTTCCTCAATGGATGAGATCTCACCATAGAGCCAACCCACGGATCGTTGACTCAAAGGCTCATGTGACATTTTTGTGTCATGGGCCCTAGAGTGGCAAAGATCCAAAAACTATAGGTTTGATGGAAAAACATATTAATTCGATTAAAAACTTAGATGCAAACTTTGTAAAATCATAGAGGGAGCTAGGAGTGTCGGATTGACATGAAATTTGAAACATAGCTTCATCATGGCAAACCCTAGGTGTTGATAAAGTTTGAGACCGATATTCCAATCTTTGATTGATCAAATTATCTTTCTTTGAAACTAGGGTTTAGGTTTAAGATATTATAAAAGAACATGTATAAAAGAGATAGAAAACCACTTTATCACATCCTACTCACCTTAAAAGAATTTTTGTCCTCAAAATTAAACTGTCTGAAAGAGGTGAGGAAAACATTGCTCCATATCCGCATGTAGTTCCCAAGTTGCATCTTCTGCACCATGATGATTCCATTACACCTTCGCCATCTGGATCTTCTTGTTCATGAGCTCTTTGACTTTGCAATCAAGAATTTTTGTAGGCTTCTACAGATAAGAGAGATTCTCCCACAACTCAAGAGGCTCGTGATTCAGCACATGACTATCATCCTTCACATAATGCTTCAGATTGGATACATGAAAAACATTTTGCATCATACTGTATTGTGGAGGAAGAGCAAGCCGATAAGCACATTCACCAATGTGTTGCAAAACCTCAAAGGGGCCCACATATCTCAAACTAAGTTTCACTTTGTTCTTGTCTATAGCACGGATGGGTCTGATATTCAAGAAAGCATAATCACCTGCCTTGAACTGCATGTCTGACCTATGTGCATCTGCATATGATTTCTGACGATCCTGGGCCCACTTCAACCTTTGCTTGATCAAAGACACCTTATCAGCATAGAGTTGTAACTCCTCAGACTTTAGCATTTTCCTTTCTCCGATTTCATCCAAATGGAGAGGCGATCTACATGGCCTACCATAAAGAGCTTCATAGGGTGGCATATCAATACTTGATTGATAACTATTATTGTATGCAAACTCTACTAATGGAAGGTAGCAATCCCAAGATCCTCCCCAATCTAGAACATATGCTCTAAGAAGATCCTCCAAGATTTGGATAGTACATTTAGACTGACCATCTGTTTGGGAATGATATGTTGTTCTGAAATTCAACTACGTACCCAAATTATTCTGTACATGCTTCCATAGATGTGATATGAACTTTGGATCCCCATATGAGACAATAGATACTGGCACTCCATGCAGCCGTATGATCTCCCTGATATACAACTTAGCAAGCTCGAGAACATTGGTCATAGTCCGCATAGGTAAGAAATGTGTAGACTTGGTCAAATGATCTACTATGACCCATACTGCATCATATCCTTTCCTAGTCCTGGGTAATCCCACCACAAAATCCATGGTGATGTTTTCCCATTTCCATTCAATAATTGGTAAAGGTTGCAATAAACTACCTGGTCGTTGGTGTTCAGCCTTAATCTGCTGCCATGTGAGGAACTTAGAGATGAACTCTGCTATATCATTCTTCATACCTCTCCACCAAAAGTGTCTCTGTAGATCCTTGTACATCTTAGTAGATCTAGGATGTATAGAATACTTAGATGCATGTGCCTCTTGTAGAATATGCTTCTTAATCTCTAACTCTTCAGGTACCCACATCTGATGCTTGTACCTTAGACCACCATCCATACCAATAGATAGATGTGTCTGGGGTTTAGCCAAAAGAGTTGTCATCTCCTCCAAGTTGGGGTTGTTCTTTTGAGATGTCAGAAGTTTAGAAAGAAGATCAGGTATAATATTGATATTTTCCAGAATGATAGTGTCATCTTCTACTTGAGGTGACCCAAAAGTTGAAGGTTCCAGACTCATTGGTTCAGAAGAAAATATAGATGCAGAAATTGACCTCTTATGACTAAGAGCATCAGCTACAACATTGGCCTTGCCTGGGGGATAAGCAATAGTGAAATCACAGTCTTTAAGATATTCCAACCATCTTCTTTGTCTAAGATTGAGATCCTTCTAGGTCAAGAGATATTTGAGACCTTTTTGATCCGTAAATATATCAAATGTAGCACCATATAGATAATGTCTCCAGATTTTGAGAGCATAAACAATAGCAGCTAATTCCAAATCATGAGTTGGATAATTGGGGGTGTAAACGGTGCGGGTACGGTGTGGGTCTGGCCATACCCATATCCATACCCATATAATTTAGCGGGTCCGGTTACGGTTCTAGACCCGCATAATACAAAACCTGGACCCGCACCATACCCATACCCACAATTATAGCGGGTATGCGGGTAAGCGGTTCTATAAAACATCATATTATTTATGTAAGAGAAATGACTATGTTCTATATATTTTAAGACAACTAGATATTGTTATTATATAGCATGTTAACATGCAATAGTTATATTAGACAATGCTACATTTTATACATTAACATTAATTGAGTTAATTGTTTACATATTTGTAGTCATCATCATAACGTTTAACTTATGTAGAAAGTAATGTAAATTAGTAGACATTTTGATTTTTAAGTTTACATATAATGTTCATTATTGAAACTAGAATAGTTAATTCTTTATGATATGACTAGTCTCAACATTATTGTGGTTAGAGTAGGATATAATATCAAGAATTATATTAATTAGACTAGTAAAGTATTATGTATATAACATGTTATTTAAGTAGTTACTTATGTATAGCGGGTACACGGGTCTAGCGGGTCTGGGTCCAAGCATACCCATTATTGGACCCGCTTATATGTGGGTCCAAGGGTATACGGGTCCAAGGGTATGCGGGTATAAAAAATTAGACCCATGACGGATTTTTTAAGGGTCCAAATTTGTGGGTCTGTGGGTCTACCCGTACCCATTTACAACCCTATGGATAATTGACCTCATTAGATTTCAATTCTCTAGAGGCATAGGCAACAACTTTACCATATTGCATTAGGACACAACCCAAACCCATTTTAGAAGTATCAAAAAATATTACAAAGCCATCATTACCAGAAGGTAAGGTCAAGACAGGAGCAGAAGTCAAACGAGATTTCAATTCTTGGAAGCTAGATTCACATTCAGAAGTCCAAACAAATTTGGCATGTGTTCTGGTAAGTTTGGTCATGGTTAGGGCCATTTTACTGAAATTAAGGATGAAACGATGGTAATAACCTACTAGACCAAGGAAGGTGCAAATTTCAGAGGCATTGGTAGGAACTTTCCAATCAAGGACGGCTATGACTTTGGCAGGGTTAATAGAAATTTTCCCACCCGAAATGACATGTCCAAGAAACATGACTTTTTCAATCCAGAACTCACATTTGGATAGTTTAGCATATAATTTCTGGGCTCTCAACACATCAAGTACTTTCTAGAGATGCTCACTATGTTGATCAACAAAGTTTGAATATATAAGAATGTCATCAATGAAGACCACAACAAAGCTGTCAAGAAAAGGCTAGAAGATAGTACTCATCAGATTCATAAATACTCCAGTATCATTGGTCAACCCAAAAGGCATCACCATGAATTCATAATGTCCTTATCTAGTTCTGAAAGTTGTTTTTGGAATATCACAATCCTTCACTCATAATTGATGATAGCCTGATCTAAGGTCAATCTTGGATAACACAGTGGTAGTACGAAGCTGGTCAAATAAGTCATCAATTCTTGGGAGGGGATATTTATTTTTGATGGTGGCTTGATTTATCATGAGATAATAAATACACTTTCGCATTGACCCATCTTTCTTTTTAACAAAAAGGACAGGAGCACCCCGGGGAGATGTACTAGGACGGATGAAGCCCTTATCAAGTAGTTGTTCTAATTATTTCTTGAGCTCTACAATCTCAGTAGGTGCCATTCTATAACGTTCCTTTGAGACTGGTGTGATGCCCAGTGCTAACTCAATTGAGAACTCAATCTCACATACTGGAGGCAGCCCTGGAAGCTCCTCAGGAAATACATCCAGGTAATCTCTCACCACATACAAGCTCTCTAAAGGTCTCACCTTAGAATCTAACACTGATACAACTGCAAGATAGGCTCTTCACCCTTTGGCTATCAAGGTTTTGACTTTAAGAGAAGAAATAATTATATTTCAGTTTCTTTCATTTCTCCTTGGTATTATCAAAGGTTTAGAATTGGGTGCAGAAATGATTACTTTCTTAGCTCGACAATCAAGCATGGCATAGTTGGCAAAATGCCAATCCATCCCCAAAATTAGGTCAAAATCTACCATATCAAGGAGAATGAAATCAAAGGTAAGGGCGTACCTTATACTTAAAAGTGGGGAATCTAGAGATGCTCCTAATTGGTACCTTTGTATCCCTAAAATTATAAGAGATTTGGTACTAATTAGCGATATTGGCAAACTCACCATTTAGTTATAAAAGAGTATAAAAGGCCCTTTTCTTAGTTAGAGTCATGCGAGTCGAGTATGAGTCATGGAGTAATTGATAGTGTCATGTCAGAGTAGGACTTCTAGATCGATTTGGCGGTCTTTAGATCATGATGGATAATTATAATTTTTGGTAAGCCAAATAGGGAAAAAGAGTAGTAATTAATCTTTACTGATATTTGAGTCAAAAAAATGGGAAATGAACGTCCCATAATTATCTAGACACAAAAAGAAGATAATCACATGATTTTAATGTTTTAAATAGGCTTGAATATTTTATAAATAATTAAACAAGGTAGAAACATATTTGAGTATGAGCATCGATACAGATCAGATTTAGGGTTAACTGATGGCAGATTTGTGTTTCTCTTATTTTTCTGATCAAAATGAGTATTTATTTGTATTTTTTGACTTTCCTAACATTTACTATGATTTTCCTAAGATCAAGGTATTTTTGCACAATTATTGACAAATACAAGACAAATAAAGGAAAAGGAAATTAAAGTGGACCGTGGATGCTCAGATCCAGCGGTCGCTCAATTTAGCACAATTGGATAATCACAATTAGAGTTGGAAAAACCTTACTGGTCCATGTAGATGCAGTCAACAAGGTGGGACCCTCTCTTCTTCTCCTCCTACTAGCTCGCTAGCTCTGTCGTCAATTCTGGTGAGCTCGGGGTGAAGGTTGAGTGCTCCTCGTGTGCAACTGAAGTTGGCTTCACTTTTGTGAGGGTGGTCCGGGTCAGTGCGACAAAGTTTCGAGTCTTGGCTCTCCTTGGAGCAGTGCGCCAAGGAGGTTCAAGCACCTCACCGGCTGCGAGGGAGAAAGGTGGGGGAAGGGGACTTGATGCCCCGTGAGGTGCTGGAAGCTTCCTCAAAGCACTGTGAGTCTAGAGGGGAGGTTAATTTAGAGTTGTGAGGTGGTTTGGATCCTAGGAGGTAAGCATGCCGTGGAGGTGCAATTTGGAGCAGACAGTAGCGAGGGAGGAGCCATCAGTGCTCGTTTCATATGAATTGGAGGGTGAAGAAGATAAAAGCCATCAACTCGAAGTTGTTGGAGGTGTTATATAGGCAAGAGAGTGACTAAGTGCAAAAAGCCCAATTTGTATTGGGTGTGCTCGAGAAGGTGGTTTCCGGAGGTGTAGGTGGCTCGTGATTCTGAGCTTGAAGCTAATCGTGTCAGGGGTCACGGAGGTCGCCATGACGTTGTGAGTTCAACTATGGTCAGAGTTGGGTGTAAAGAGGGCGTGTGACAGTGGTTGTTGGTAAGGGGTGTTGATGTCATTCTCTTGGCAACTGTCGAAGGTAGGAGAGAATAGCATAGCCGTCTGATCCGTTCCTCAATGGTTGAGATCTTTCCACAGAGCCAGCCCACAGATCGGTGACTCAATGGGTCGTGTGACATTTATGTGTCACAGGCCTTAGAGTGGCAAAACATATAAATTCGATTAAAAACTTAGGTGCAGAATTTGTAAAATCAAAGAAGGAGCTAGGAGTGTCGAATTGACATGAAATTGAAACATAGCTTCATCATGGAAAACCCTAGATGTTGGTAAAGTTTGAGCTTGAGATTCCAATCTTTGATTAATAAAATTATCTTTCTTTGAAACTAGGGTTTAGGGTTGAGATATTTTAAAAGAACAAGTAAAAAGAGATAGAAAACCACTTTATCACAATATATGATGTGAGTGTCTGATCTGTGATGACAAAATACATTTGGTGCTATTGTGTATTTATGAAATTTAGTGTGAGATAGTATAAAATTAACTAACCATTGAAGTATTACATGTAGAAATAGACACACAAGCATATACAAAGACAAGATAGCAAGTTATAAGGATCAACTAAATAACAACAAAATCCATGTATAGGGATAAAAAAACTTTCCAATCCTAATAACAAAAGAAGACATCTAATGATAAGAACTATATTCTCATCAAGAAATAAAAAAAGGAATTAAGTTTCTAATAAAGAATGTTATAATATGCTATTGCATAATGAACCAAGGATTAAAAACAAGACGTTGAAGAAAAATAGTAGTGTCTATTGGATGTAATCTTAATGATCAAGCCTTCAAAGAAAAGTGGTTTGTTGATGAACGTTGTAGGTCTACCTTATTTGAATTTCTATTATAATTTATATAATGATATACTATGTTATGGTGCTTACCTAAGGCAAAGGATTAGATAAGCTTCTTCTTTTTGTCATTGTAGGTTGAACTCCCTCTTCATAGAATCATCTCATTCTAGGAATTGGTCATACCTTGTAGAAATTCTGAGCCTAAATCCTATATTTGTCTACAAGAGTAGCTGAAACAAATAACTAAAAACATGTACCTCATCTTTTTCCATATTCATGTTTTTCCATGACACCATGGATATGGTGGCCTTGATGCAAATAATCATAAAGCCAACTAAGTTAATTTATATGGGAGATAGAAATTTAAATGTGATAAATGATACAACTATATATTAATAATTTATTATCTTTGAGCCTAAAGATATTTTCAAATGTATTGAGCATCAAAATATAACCATACACATCCTAATTATTTAGATTTCTTATCAACATTTAAGTTTTACATGCCCATTATTTTTTATGGTGATGCATTTTGAGAAACCTCATATACTCTCCCATAAAGTATTTCCTACTATTGAGAAAGCCCAACTTATGGCATTAGCACTAAAAAAACTATACCCTTTGAGACATACTTCCACCATCAAGCACACCCTAGTGATGATATATACTGATTCTTCTTAAGCTTATATTGCCATGCTTCACTTATATGGCGTCTGCTTTGTATAATTTGAAGGTGACTTTTAATATCTCAAGCTTATCATAAGATTTCCATGCATTGAAGCTTATCTTGAGATTTATCATAGTTTGCCTTAATATTGAAATGAGTTGTTTGATAATCATCATAAGCTTCTGATAAGTAAATTTCTACAAACAAGTGATTTCTATGCAGAGCTTTATGGTAATTATGTTGATAAATTGTGGAGTTAGTTGAAACTAATGCCTCACTGGAAAGACAATCTAGACTTCAAATTAAAGTGCAAGTTACTAACATATTTTCATATTTCTTCATAGCCTTTTTATCCCCACATCATCCAAAACTATAGTATCATCTTTAGAAGTCGTTACCTGGGCCATGGAAGATATTAGGCGAAAGTAATTAGGAATGATAAAATATGTTGAAAGAGACAAGAATCATGACAAATTGAAATTTAAATAATTTGTATTATAAAAATACATGAGATTAAAATATCTATGATCCATATAGACAAGTTTCTGATTTAGCTAGATAATGCAAAAATCGAAAACAAAGACTACCACGAAGATTAGAAAATTATAGTTAAAGTAAGCACAATCATAAAGTTTGTTCTACATCATGTGCATCGGTTCAATACCTCATCTATTGACTCAGCAAACATATAAGGAAAGCTTGTAGAAATTTGGTGCAATCTTAACAAAAGCTTACTAGAAATTCACTTTGACGTTATGTTAGTGGGGAAGTGTAAGAGAATAGTAAGATATATACGTAATCAATGATTGGTTGGACCCGGCCAGCGTAGCCCGGGCGGTCAAGCCAGTGCGCCCCTCACGAAGGGTCGCTGGCTCGAATCCGCTCGGGTCAGCTGTATTTACCAACCTCTTGGGTCATCCGGGCTCTGGCACCAGTTTGGAGAGGGGGTGGGCTTCGGCCCATGTAGATCCAAAAAAAAAAATGATTGGTTGGACACACTATAATATTAAAAGGCATGCATGTTCCCGAAAATGCTTGCTTGTGCCATATCACATGCATGTAGGTAAAAAATACATAGATTTTAATGAAATCATTCAAGAACGTAATAAAAATCTAGCAGAGTTTATAGACATGTTTCGCCATTGATATTGTTGGTCAAATAATATTTTTATTTTGATGTGCTCCCCGCCTCTTGAGGAGTCCGACCACCTTTTTATCTTCTTATTGGACTAGAAGATCTCATGAAATACAATCAATATAAAATAACCGGTGAGTATGAAGACATAAAAACTTATTCATTCTAATTTCACTCCACCATGGAACTACACATCATTAAAGAACACCAAGCAAACTGCTAAACAAAAAGGTATTATCATAGTTGTAGATTTGATTCAATAATCAATTAGCATATGGAGATCCTCATTTTCTAGTTCCGAATGTCTAAAATGCACTTGAGACCTACTGAAAAAATCATTTGCATCATCAAAGCTTTGATATTAAATACAGACTCTGCCTTAACCGTGCTACATTTATTCATGAAGTAAATGTCAAACAAAATTTAAGGGAGACAAAGATCGAAATAGCACACTACGGCAAAAATATTTATCCATATAACACTTCCTCAAATTTATTTCCCTCACTAGTACACTTTTGTAGAGAAGTGCCTTATTAGTTGGCATGTTACTAGTGGTCAGCTGAGAACACTTGAAAGGGTAGTGCTTACACAGATATGCCTGTTACATTTCCGTTTGAATGACAACTCTTCATAATTAAAAAGTGCCACTTTCAATGGAGTTAAATGTTTTTTTTGTAAAGTACCAATTTACATGTTGTTTAGATTTTAATTTTATTTTGAAATCTTTTAAATTCCAAGAAGAATTGGTATTTTGTCCTACCAAAAATTTGAACTCATTCTTATTTTTAATTATGATAAATTCCTTATATAAATTATTAAATATATTTAGAATCTTTTTACTATTAAAAACAAAGTATATTTACACAAAATCGAGAATACTATTTTTGTGATATAACAACAATCAATTTTATAACTATTATTGTTAATTCTAAATTTAACTCTTCTATTTTCTCTATTTTATATGGATGGGTCTAAAAAAGGTTATATATCAAGATATAAATTTTTTGATATAATAGCAACATTTATACAAATATGCAGTTGGATTGAATTTTCATGATATTAGTATCACAAAAAAGTTCAATTCAAGTACATATTTGTCATTTCTATCATATTATTATTATTAATAATATATGACAAATTTAGTAAATATGTAGGTTAACTTTTTGTGATAATAGATTAATTGGTATTCACCATTGAGCATAACACATTTTGGCTCGATCAATACATTTTTTAACATATGAGCCACAATTTTTTTTTATAAGCAACAACTCTAAAATTAACTCTTCAATTTTACATGGATGTATGTCTAGAAAAAGTTTATATAACTTACATAAATATAATACGACTATTTATGGTAGACAAATACACATTTGAAGATACATATGTACCTATTTTTAACATTAATATTCTAAAAAATAACGTTCTCAATTTTGAACAAATATACTTTATTTTTTATAGTAAAAAGATTCCACAAGTATATAATATTTATATGAAAAAGTTTATCATAACTAAAAGTAAGAATTTTAAAACTTTGTGGAATAGATTATGCCAATGCTTCTACGAATTTTAAAGATTTTGAAAAAAAATCTAGAATCTAAAAATATTTGCATGTAGTAAACTGCATTTAAATTATGCTTTTAAAATAAGAAATGCTTTTAACGCCAATGCAAGTGACACTTTTTAATTAAGAAGAGTTGTCCATTACAAACACCAGCTTTTATTGTGGGTTTATTGTCCGAGTCAGCAGTAAACATCAATGTAACTGACATCTCTTTGTAAAAGCCACCCTTTCCGGCGTTTTCAGGCCCACCACCAGTAACTCGCCAAATAATGTGGTAACTTTTAACAAAAGTCTGTTATTATGGGAAATAAATTTGGAGACATGCTATTTGGGTAAATATTAACCTATCCATTCAATGTGGTTTTCCAACTACTGAAAATCGTCACCTTGTATCTATAAACGTAGTCTTGGACTCTAGGAATTTTCTACTCTTACAACTGATTGACGCAAGATATCAATTATAAACACTTGAAACCATAAGCAGACCATTGCAAGATGTTGATGGGCTACTGCTCCAATACGACCCAACAGACAACAAGGACGAGCTTGACATTGCATCAGACTGTTTGTTCTCAATGCGCATCTCCTCTATCTTCACCTTGGCCATTCTTGCTCCACTTAGTAGACCAATCTCTTCTACAAAATATTCCAAGTCAATCCAACAGTTGATCTTTAGTTCATTAACACACGGGGACAACTGAAAAAGATAAATGAAACATCAGTTATCTCCATGGATATCAGTCAGTAGGCCGTCACCAGAAGAGTCAAAGGCGCCGACTTGGACATAGCACAAGTTGTCAGGTCGTTTCTCGTATGTGATCGTGGAAGGTTCGACCTTCTGGGCACAGTTGTAGCAGACAATGGTAACCGTAATCGATTTCACGGGAGGATAGGGGTCATAAACTCTTCACGCTGGAGTATGGCATATGATGTGGTCGGAGTCAAGTGGAACCACGACGATCTGGACCAGACTCAGACCTCACCTTAGTCTTAAGGCAGCAACGTGTAGCCACATGGGAGGAAAAATGTCTCTGGTTCCTATATGTATACACCTGACTGAGCTAGAGAGGATGCTTGCTCTATAGAGTAGTGGGTGGCCAGTCTCCTGCCCGGGCAACGGATTGCTCCTGCCAGTATGCTTCATTGCTTCTCCGACTTCTTTCGGAAGGAAGATGTTAGCAGACACTAAAGATACAAGTCAGTGTCACACATTGTAAAAACTTTCTCCCATCAAAGGACATCAAAATTATGTAAAACCCCTTGAAATGGACTTCTCTATGTTGGGATTAAGAGAGAAAGATTATTTACCCCCCTTCTCCCACACCCATGACGGGGGGGGGGGACGTCGGAGAGGGTCGTAATTGACTTCTCTATATTGACCAAAGAGAGAAAAGAGGGTATCTTTCTATATGGAGCAAAGGCAGCAAAGGGGTCAATTTGTAATTTAAAAAAATGATGGTGTAAATTACAACGGACACCACGAATGACCTTTCTGATATTCCACACGTAAACATGTGCCATGCACAGACTTGTAGATTGCAAAATCGGTAGTAATAGAGATGGACCTACGTATAAGCACATGCCAATTGAACTTTAGAGTGTTAGATTAATTTAGAATATTAAATGGGTACGTTGGTTATGTTAATGTCCTCATATTTTAAACATTGTGCAAAATAATCAAATTGATGGCATCTGCTGACATCCTTTTATCGTGTTGCTTATAAAAAATTATCAAATAAGATACGAAGGAAACATCTCTTCTGATTGAGTGATTGGACTTATGGAGAAAGTAAATATAACAGGCCAGACACAAATTAAGCATTGCAGAACATGAGTTCCACACCGCAGTTGTTCAAGGTATAGACCCATCACTGACAACCACAAAGTTTAGAAGAGACAATCTTAAAATTTTATAAGTAAAAGTTGCATATACAAACAAAACACATTCAAATTAAACCAAAAGAAAACTCTCGTTGTCATTTATATCCTAGTCCTACTAAATGATTATGAATAGTACAATCATTAATCTATCTATTTATTCAAGACATGCTATAAACCACAAATGTCTTTGTGTTTGAATTTTTTGCATTAGACCCCAAAGCTTTCCTTCTTCTAATCCATTAAGTCTTGAAACATTAGTATATAAGCAACAATTTGGCTTTTCCATAAACATCTTGGTTCATTAATGAAGGCCCTCACTTGATTTTAAAAGAAGAATTTTGTTCTACAAACACCATATACCAACAATTAATACATGAAATTCAAAACTCAAATAGTAGGTTAGCATTTGAATATGCATTAAATTGAAAATTTTATGGTAGATATATGATAATTTTATAAAGCCATGTTAATACTTTCAGATATGAAACAACATAATCAGTAGACTCATGTTTGATATTGGATTAAGAACTAGAACATGTATGCCTAATATTTTTAATATTAATATAGAAAGTACAACTGGATATGTACACATATAAATAAAGATAACTATGTTTGTTTCAGTAAAGCCGAAAATGGAACAACTTGGCCATCATTTCTTTAAGTTATCACATCATTTCCTTGAATAAGTTTGACATTGTTCAGTTGCTTAGTCACTTTTTCATCACTGATGGTTATACCTATTGACAAGTTAAACAAACTGAGTGGATTGTAGTAAGTTAGTTTAATGTTGTTTTGCAGTTGTAATATTATATGTACATGGAAATGATTACGTATAACCATTTTTATTTAGTAGGAGACTCATAGACTATTGGATAACTATAAGACCAACATATTAAAAGAGTAGAACAAACGTAGTGATAAATTGTATAAAATATAAAAAGTTTAAATTTGACAATTCTATTGGATATAATCAATCTCTATACCAAATTTCAATTAAGTAAGCTCAATTTGGGGCCCATAGTACAACAAAAGTAGGTCATTTGGTATATTGTTAGGCCTTGCTTCAGGTCCACTATGATTTCCAGTAATAGGGTCTTTTCTTCATTGCCAAATGCCTCATCCAAGCTTACATAACAGTGAATTAAATTTATGGAACTTGTTAGTATTGTGAAATGAATGTAATTAAGTTATACATCCTAGTAGGAACTCAAAATTGAATCACTACATCTAGTTACACGATGTACACCCTATCCTTGATGGTCATCTATTTCAATACTATTATTATGGACAGATTGGAAGCCTATTCATATATATATATATATATATATATATATATATATATATATATATATATATATATATCTGTGTGTGTGTGTCTATATATATATATATTTGTTTGTGTATGTATATATATATTTGTATATATATATATATATATATATATATATATATATATATATATATATATATATCAAGGTCCTTGTTAGGTATCCAATGTGATTAAGTTATATATCCAGATAGGTAGTGAAAATCAAAGTCATACATCTAGTTACATATTCCTATGTATGTTTGCATATACCTCTCCCTAAGCTCACATTTTGGATATGAAAAATTAAAGCCTAACCAAGAGGCTATATAGCGGACCAATTTTCATGAATATCAAATGAGGCTACCTACTATCCTGGTATGCCATGTCAGTTGACTTCCATAACAGTCAGAGGCTATGTAATCATTGTGTATTGATCTTATGCATGCATAATGAACCACTAAAAGGCCTTCTCTCCATATATAGCTACTCAAATGGATAGAATGGCTTGCTTTATTGAGTTAACACTTGGAGGTTGCCATCTTCAAAATTTTTTGGAAGTTGAGAACCAATTACATGCTAGGGAACCACTCTGACAGTATGAAACTGATGGAAATACCAACATGGAAAGTGCATGAAATTGCAATGCATGCCTAGCTAGATGGTTGAATTGATGTGGAAAATATGTTTATGTATGAGCTCCTAGTTCAAAAAGTAGTTCAGTTCATTAAAGGATGTATATGTCATTTGTGGTCCTTCTTCAGTGTAAGATGTACTTCTGATCCAATGGTAAGAATATATTCTAGAAATAAATAGGGACAAGTGGATGTGTGATTGTGATTGGTGCGAGACTAGTACACACTGTAAGGATTTTTGTCTCTTATTCTAATTGGATAATAAATAATATCTAATAATATTACGAAAGTGCAATTAATGTTAGACTTGGAGTCCAAGACATTATTTCCTTATCATTTTGTATTGTCGTTTCCTAATCCCTATAGAATACAGGTATCCTCTTGTACTTTATATCTTGAAGTCCCTATCTATATAAATAGGGGTAGACACTGTTGGAATACGGTACGTCGATGTGTGGGGTTCCAACGTGTGGTAATATCGGGCATGCCAACGTAAGACAACATTGTGTGCCAAAATAGGAAGTCATAGAAGATAGCCGAAGGGGAGAGAGAATGAGAGTAGGTTACGGGATTCTATTGTGGGCATTGGGTTGTGAGGGAGAGACAATCCTTGTAATCTTCTTGAGGTTGCTTAATAGAATTTTGCGGTCTTCTTTGCCAATCATGTTTTCTGTTTGGTTATTTATTTGGTGGTTATTGGCTTTGTCGACGTGAGCGGTCGTGACTTTTGTTGTGCATGCTTGGGCTGTATCTCGTGTGACATTTTTCTTGAGCTTAAAGATTCCGCAAATCTTTTCAAGTGGTATTAGAGCAAGATTCATGTGAGACGATCAGAAAGCATGAAAGGCACAAAAAAGCATGATGACATCGACAACTACTGTTGGAGGCCATCCGGTTGTAAATTTTGATGGCAACATTGTTATGCAACCAAACGGGAGCGAATCCACGTGTTGTGAAATATCAACGTGACGTGGAGTCATGCAACTCACTTGCAAGGGGAAAGTGACAATGGATGGAACCTAGTTCTATCGATTGGTTAGATTTTCTCTAACCAAAATAGGAGTGTCTGACGAGAGGTCTACCAACACAGGAAGGGTAGATGAAGCAGTAGTATGGGTGAAGGACGTCATGAACCCGAAGATTCTTAAATGTATTCAACTCTTACAGGCATTCTGGTGTGAGACTGTAAACTTGACTACAAATTTCAACATGTGTAGAGGTGAAGTTGTCAACTATTGGAAGGAGAAAGACGTGGTAGGACCAACCATGTGGTGCCATCATACGGGCATAGATCAAAGAAGGCACAACCCTGTTGCATGGGGGCCAAAGGTGCGGAGGATGTGGTTCTTGCAACCGCAGGTGGAGTCATACAATTTCTCAAACTGTACATCTTGAGGAGATCTCACATGAAGGGTCTAGGAAGCCATGTCTGGACACACACTCCATGCAGGTGTGCATGGTGATACGCTTCTGGAAGAAGAAGCAGCTTCCGAGGGCGGAAACATAGAAGAAGAACGGGAGTAGACTTCTTGGAAAAGCAACTTCAGCGGATAAGATACAAGGTGGAGATTGTCAGGAATTTTGTCTCTTATCCTAATTGGATACGAAATAATATCTAACAATATTAGAAAAGTGCAGTTAATGTTAGACTTGGAGTCCAAGACATTATTTCCTTATCCTTTTGTAATGTTGTTTCCTAATCCCTATAGAATACATGTATTCTCTTGTACTTTCTAACTAGGAGTCCTTATCAATATAAATAGGGGTAGACACTGTTGGAATACGATGTGCCGATGTGTGGGGTTCCAACGTGTGGTAACTTTGGGTGCGCCAATGTAGGACAACATTGTGTGTCAAAACGGGAAGCCACAAAGGATAGTCAAAGAGGGGAGAGAACAAGAGTGGGTTACAAGAGTCTATTGTGGGCACGTGATTGTGAGGGTGTGACAATCCTTATAATCTTTTTGAGGTTGCTTAATAGAATTTTGCGGTCTTTTTCACCAATATTGTTCTCTCGTTGGTTGTTTGTTTGGCAATTATTGGCTCCGTCGACAGGGGTCGTTCTTGTTCTTCTCGTGCATGCTCGGGTTGTATCTTGCATAACGAGTTTTTCTTGGACTTGAAGCTTCCGCAAATCTCTTCACACACATCTGATATGTGGTTTTTTGTTGGCCTATCTTGTCATGCACCCTCATAATCATTTAGACCCCAAAGGACGTTCAATACATAATATGTGTAGGTTGGAATTTTGTATGTACAAACAAAGAAGCTAGTGCAACCTCTTTTTTGTAACTTTAGCTACCTTCAAGCCAACGTGAATCTCATGGATTGATAAAAGATAATGTGACCATCAGAATACATGGATGGAAAGTGAAGATCTTGAGAATGTTTTGAGTTTCTTTTGAGGATGATAACATAATAGGTACAATGTTCACACCCCTATTGATGGCTCTAATATGCATTTTGGCTCTTAACATAGGGCCATTGAAGATAAGTGTCCATTTGGTGGCATATTTATGAAAAAGAAGAAAAAATCTATAAACATATATAGTTATGGAATTTATAAAAGGCAAAACAAAAATCTTGCAAGAAAGATGAAATCATCAAGCAGTCACAGTTTGGATCCCTCGAAGACCGTCCCCTCTCCTTTTCTCTCAATAAAATACCCAACAATATCTAAGATTCAACATTTTGGATCAGACCAAGAACAATGATATTTTGGATTTTTCTTTATTTCTTCTCCCTATAGATTCTGACTGCTTGATCCACCTAACTACATTTGATACTCTTAACCCAAATTAGCATGTAGTATCACCTCTCTATTGCTGATTTTCAGGAGTTGCCCTAATCAAAGTCAACAATAAATACCAATTAGAACATGTAATCCAATACAAAACTATAGATTTTACATTTTCTTCTCCATGTTGTGGTTCCTTCTCCGATCTTCACAATCTTCTTCTCTTCTTTACCTATTTCTATCATCCATTTTCACCTAGAAAAATGTTGAAGTCTTCATTTCTAAAACTATATCCTAGTCTTCATGACTTCACCTCTAACTGTACCACTTGTGGAACCCTTCATCCCTACTATTTTGCTTCATTTTTAAATCAACCTATACTTACTCCAGTGTAAATACATCACTCTCTCATATGATGGGTTACTCTAATCAGTTTCCATCCTCAACAATATCTAGTAACACGTTTATCTCATCTTCATGGAGATGTTTCAATCGGCCCATGATTACGCTATTGTACTGGTGTTAATTAGTCAAACATCCAAGCATCATTTTATTGTAACTAAACAACCTTATACATCAAAGTCCATTGCAAATGCCTTTCTTATTAATGTATTTAAGCTCCATTATCTAAAAATATCATAATTAAAAACTATGACATAGTGTTTAGAACAACTTCTGAATATGGATGATATTTAGCAAGTTTTCTTTCATTATTATATACCACCTTCAAATCAAAGGACAACCAAAGGCCATCAACCAACCTTTTCAGCTTATCTATATATCTAGTGCTCCTTGGCCGCAAATGTATAAAGTTACCAACCATTAGAAATGACAATGTTGTATAACCTAGCACTTTTCCACTGACACAACAAAATTCAAGGTGATCTATGGCCAATAACATGCATCCTTTTTCTCCAATATGAAAGGCACGAGCAAATCTCCATATCTCATAAAAATTATCTAGGCTACAAATGTGCACTTTCTCATTAAACACTTAATTTTATTATGGATACTACATTTGGAACTTGAGGAATGCCCAATAACCGGTGCTGAAATCACACTCTATATAATCCTTCTTATTTTGCTGTTATAGACCTCCTTTGTTTGGTGTTGCATGTGGTAGCTTCTGAACAAAGGAATTAGGAAGAAATAGCCTGACATTATTTTTTCACATCTAAGTGCACTTCAAATAGATGAGGTCAGATTAGAAACATGGGCATAAACAATTGAATCGAGGCTTTGAGGAACATAACATGAATGTAAACAATTAAATATAGGCTTTAAGAATGGCATGTAGAATAAAAAAGAATTTCATAGGGTAGTTGGTTGTTTGTATGGAATCATGGAGACTTGGCTATCCAAAATTTTGATATATTCTATAGTGTGGATAATAGGGCTCACATGAAGAGTGGTTGGGTGGAATTTAATGTCCTCAATTAGTAAGGTAAAGAAATTTACTAAGGACCTAACTATCCAAAGATGATTTATTTTCGATTCTAGAAGAAACTGAATCGTTGATGTTAGCATATGTATATGTTCGGAGTTTATCTTGATTGTTTACATACCATGTTAAATAAACATATTCAATGCAGACATAAGCATAAAAGAAAAATTATTGTAATAGCCGACCACTTTGAAGTCATGTATATTTTCTTTCAATGTCACGATCATGTAGCTAGTGTGAGTAAAAATTCTAACATGCTGACATTTTTCCTCATAAAATTGCTTCGAATTTGATTACACATAATATGTGGTCTCCAACCATCTTCACCATAAAGGAAACACAATGGATTTTGCAACAACATCTAAGCATGATTTTTTGCTTATTTTTAAAGTATTTATCTGTAAGGCATACAATAATATATCGAGACTTAGAAACCCCTTGATGTCCAACAACAAATACATAACCAATTCATTTATAGTAGGTAATGAATGTTGAGTCCCAACATTGCTTCTACTTGTAATCAAATGCAATGAAAAGTCACTAATAGAATCATATGATATCCATTGATTGATAGAACGAAAGATTATAACATAAGAATTTATCTATTCAATCATTTTTTTATCATGTACTAATCGTAGATATATCTACTTTGGGTTTTTTTTTTATTCTGAGAATACATTACATCTGTCTATCTTCATTTTTAGTGGCATATACATAGAGTTGAGCATGTAGAGGCTGAATATCTTCTAAAGGTAAAAATGAACCAATAAAATGGTACACTTTTCCATGTATATGAAAATTGTAAGGGCTTCTAGCATCAGTTATTGATGTGTCTTGTAGACTTGTAGTGCACCCATGGATGTGACACAAAAAACATTGTTATATTGATGAATATATTTACAGAATTGTCTTTCTTCCTTAAAAACCCCATCGGATTGGCAACTTGAGCATTCCATCCCAGCAACACAAATGAAAATGAGGAATCTGATCACCTTTAGGTACAACTCTCTTGTGAAACAACATGTATGAACCACAATGTATGCAAGTACATAATGGAAGTCCTAAATGATTCGTTCTTGAAAATATACAAGTGCAACTCCTTATTGATAATTACATATTTTTGTTATATTTATGCATATGCATCTTTTAACAAATTACTCTGATCTTGTTGTTGAGCCCTAACATCTGCTAAATAACTCCTCATTCATTTCCTAGTTCTTTCATGATAACATTCACCTATAACCAACATAAATTTGGATGTTATAATTATCAAACTATTTACATAATTATAGTCAAGTGTATATAATATCTACAAATATATAAAAAATCTATTAAAAAACTTGTATAGGAACCTAGTAGTCAAGCATAATCTTAACATATAAGAAAATATACCAATAAAGCACACAAACCTTGATTAGTTGAGTTTTTAACTATTTATGCAACTTATTATACCAAAATATACTAAGAAGTGGTTGTTAATTTTCAAATGGAATTATATTTTCTTGAGAAAAAAACAAATGTAATATTTTAAAGAAATCAACAGTTCCTAATAACCTATGTAATGACTATAAATGCACAATCCTTGTTTGTACCGTCGTCTTAAATTCCACTATAGTCAATAGTTACATGAACTCATTTTAATAAAATTCAAATATAAAATCGTGTACATTAGAGTTGGTTTAATTTCTATTTTACTTTTTATCAAGAATACTCCATCTCAGTTTTAGTTCTTGAAAATCTAACCCAAATTTCACTTATAATGCCACAAACATACACAACTTCATCTAATTGGAGTTGTGTTTGATCTAGTTACACCTAAATTAACTAATATCAGACTAAATAAGCGATAAGGATTAGTGAGGACAATCTTGCATTGTGGAGAAAGAAATGGAGGCCAAAGATATGAAAGAGGAAGAGGTTGAAATTTAAATAAGGATGACATTAGAAACTATCTTAGAACTTTACATGGCATGTGATTTCTAATAATGTAAGCAGAAAAGTGAAAAGGAAAAACATGTGCAATAGTAGAGAATATGGGGGAATAAGTCTACGTCTAGAAAGAGTATGATTATGCAATATTATTTAGGGAAATTACATGAGGCTTGATTTTTTAGTTACAATAATATGTTTTAGATTTAGTGTTCAGTATGGGAAAACAATATGTGACTTTTTTTAGGGAAAAAATATGTGACCTTTTTTTTATTTTAGACATTAGTATCTTGGTAATTAGTATCTCATATTAAAATCTTACAACTTCTACATCTTTCTAGTTTGGCTCAAAATTTTGAAATGTCATTACAAAAATTTGGGTACGTATATATTCTAACAATTGTGCATTTGCAATTGAATTGTTTGTAGAGTCGACCTAAATCCTACTTTAATGAGACCTTATATAGCCTCGTTTAAGTCATTTGAATAAAATACACATCTAAAGTTTATGTACATCAGACTTGGTTTGATTCAATTATTTTTTATTTAGATTACTCCGTCTCATATTTTGTTTTTGAAAAACTAACCCAAATCTAATTAAAATGTCACAACACATACACAACATCAATTAATTATAGTTTTGTTTGGTATAATTAGACCTAAATAATATTAAAATTAGACTAAATAAGGGATGAGAATTAGTGATTACAACCCTGCATTGTAGAGTCAGAAATTGAGGCTAAAGAAATGAAAGAGGAAGAGGATCAAAATTTAGAAGAGGGTTGCAACGACAAACTATTTACAAACTTTACATGACATCTGGTTTCTTTTAGTGGAAATAGAAAAGGGAGAATGATGGAACTTGCATGTAGAGACAAAATGTAGGAATAAAGCTATGTACAAAAAGAAGGTGATGATATCATATTGGCTAGGAACATTACATGAGATTGATTTGTTAGTTAAAATAATATGTTTAAAAACAACTTGGATTTCGTGATACGAATGGATAATTATAGGATAATGCAAACCCTAAGGTTTTCGTCATTTCTTAAATGGGATATTGGGATGTAGACTTATGGTATATAACCAATTTCAATTATTAAAAAATCCATTTATTAAGCATTTAACATCATCACCTTGGATGAGGTGTCTTGATAAATATTTGTACTTATAACATATACACATACCAAAAAGTTTATATACAATTTTTTTGTAGGAATGTAGTAGTCAAGCATAAATTTTACATTCAAATAATAAATAAATCATCAAAAAGCACACAAACCTTTATTAGATGAGATTTCCATATGTGAAACTCTTTGTGCAACCTATTATAACAAAAAATAAAAAAGTGGTTGTTAATTCCCAAATAGAATTATTTTTTTCTAACAAAAAATGTAATATTCTAATATCACACTGTAACAAACACGCTGGAGCAATTAAGAGTTCCTAATATTATGTGTATCGAATGTACACATGCAATCAAATTATTTGTAAAGTAAATCTAAATTCCACAGTAATCAATCCTTATATAAGCTCATTTAACTCATTCAAACAAAATTTAAATATAAAGCAATGTACGTCATATTTGGTTTATTTTATTATTTATTTTTGTAGATTACTCCATATGAGATTTTATTACAAAAACCTAATTTAAATTTAATTTAGAATGCCACAACACATACGCAACTTTAGCTAATTGTATTTGTGTCTGATCTAATTAGTCCTTCATAAAACTAAATTAGATTAAATAACATATGAGGATTAGTGGGAACGATCCTAAATTGTGGAGGCAAAGGAAGGCCAAAGATGTGAAAGAGGGAGAGATTGAGATTTCAAGGAGGGTAACAATGGCAAACTATCTAATAACTTTACATGACATCTGATTTCATTTACTGGAAGTAAAAATATGATAAAGAAAGAACCTATGTAGTAGAGACAAAGATGGAGGAAGAAGGTCATGTCCAGAAGGAAGGTGACAATGTCATATTGTATAGGAGTATTACATGTAATTTTATTTCATCCGAATATAAATTTATGTACAACACACACAGTTTAATTTTATTATTTTTTGTCTAGATTAATCCATCTTAGATTTTGTTTTGAAAAACCTAACCTCAATTTAATTCAAAATGCCATAACGTATACACAACTTCATCTAGTTATAGTTGTGTTTGATCTAATCATACCTAGATAAAACTAAATTTGGCTAAATAAGGGATGAGGATTAAGATGAATAATTGTACTTGTGGAGCCAAAATCAGAGGCTAAAGATATGAAAGACGAAGACGTTGAAATTTAGAAGATGGAGATAATATCAAACTATTTAAAACTTTGTATGACATTTTTTTTAATAAAAGTAATAAAGTTGATAAGGAAAAAACATACATAGTAGAGGCATATTGGAGGAATAAGTCTATGTTAAAAAAGAATGTGACGATGCCATATTGTTTAGGAACATTACATGAGATTTGATTTATTAGTTAAAATAATATGTTTCACAATTACTTAGCTCTAGTGTTAATTAAGGGTGGTTATTAATATAATTATGACTAACCTATTTTTTAGTCATTTCTTCTATGGGCATATTGGGATGTATACCTATAGTTTAGAACCAATTTCTATATGAAAAAAACTATTTATCAAAAATGGTTTTGTAACTCGAGGGAAAATACTTGTGGGTCGCATATTGTCAAACACCTGGTAAGTTTAGAAGGATGCTATTTTCTTTGTTAATGCTACTCATCTAGAATGCTTAACATTCACACATCCTTTTATTTTCTATCTTTCTTGAATAACAATATGGATTAAAAGGATCTAATTGTACAGTTCAAGTGAATGATGTTCCTCCCTTTGACTTAGTATCTCCACATCCAAAACAATTAATCCATTCTACAATAGTAAATTTCTCTTGCTACATCAATTCAATCACATTTATGTAAGGACACCTCTACAAGAACAACATGCATATCACCATATGTTCTCATCTTAACCATTTCACTAGAATTACCTAATGTTTATAGATAGTGCAACCAACATCTGTTATGTTGTATTTTTTTCACATGAAATATTTTGGAAAAAAAAGTTAATTTTGCACATCAGATAGCATCAACCTACTATTTTATCATGTAAAATTTGACATGAAGAATTGTCTTTCCATATAAAAAAATAAATTTTCATGCCATAAAAATATTTTCTTCATTTTCCGTCTGTCAGAGACCAAAAAGTAATAAATTTATCTTGTCATAATTAGAACACATGCATGAACAATTTACATGAAGGTCCTCATTCAAGTTCTCCTTGTTTTACATTCAATCATCAAATATTAAAAAGTTCATTACAATTGTTTTCCCCATTCAATCATCTTGATAATTTATGTCTTTAGTAGTTACTTTTACTTAATTACCAATCCAGTATGTCCAATGGTCTCATTTTTTCCTGTCATTATCATTTTTTAATGTAATATTAGGATGACATACCTTTACGTATGATGAAACCATCATTTTTCCGTGTATAAGTCTGATTTTTGCTTATCATATATTTCAGTCGCACACTTGTATTTGATCTTTCTTTCGTATAAATATAATTAAAATTGATTGCTGAAACCATACTGCTTTGCATAACATGAACATGACTGTAATAGCACAACCTATAACAAACAGTCTTAACGGTATAACCTATAACAATTTAAAAAAAAAACAGTATAACCTATAACAAATAGTCTTGACGTAGATGAAATGTTATACGAAATGAAATTGCCAATATTCACCCAGAGTTTACTGTGTGAGAAGATACCCTTGGAGTAATTGTACAGGAATTCTAAGAATTCATCATAACTACACAAAGCTCCGAGTCTAGTAAAATATTGAGAATAAATCAAGTAACCTCCAATTATTTCATATAACAATATGAAGCAAACCATCATTGGACTAATCAATCATATGGTCTTGAAATGAAACTATACCCTACTTCCACTTTAAAGTTTAACGACAACTTTCTTTTCTGGTTGCAATCCTGATACCTCTACAATCAAATCATACACGTGAAATGCACACTTAAGGGAGTTTTTGTAAGGAGATTTTGCTTTTAACTTAATCACTAAATACTTTTGGCAAAGTCAATTTTATCACCTGACATTGACGGAGGATCTGATTTGACTTCGAGTGTGGACATAATCTTGTGTAACTTAACTCGGACGTGGCTACTGATTTAGACTAACATTAAAGAGTACGACTAAGGAGATCCAAACTTTTGGGATTAACCTAGTTATTACAAATACAGGTATCGGATTAACTGTTACCAACTAAATATATAAAATGAAAAATCAAGTGGTAGTTTCTGAACGCATACATAAAAAACACTGTAAACGAAATGCAATTCATGCTAATTTTGTCGGGTCGCATGTCAGTGCTTGCCAGATGCACCTTTCTGAGCCAATAGTGTTCCAGTTTGGATTGTGTCCAAAAGGTTAGAGAGTGGTCATAGTAATAGATTAAATAATCGAATAACAGAACTGAGATAAAGTAGTGAGGCTGACGAGAAGGAAAAAGCTAGAAGGAGCAAAAAGTCTGAGGCTGCAGGATAAAACCAGAATTAAATAAGAACCTCTGGAGACATTAAATTACGAATAAGAAAAAAGCCTTGCATGTATGAATAGGTGGAGTCGTAAATTAATGGCACACACCGGAAATTCTATGAGAAGGGGGAAGCGACCGAGTAAAGCGGTGAAATGGCAAAGAAAAATTTTAGACAGTACACCTGTCTACCCGATTCTTAAGAATGAAAGTGGACATTCGTATAGCCAGCAACCATAAAGTAAAAAAAAAATAGAAGATAGTGAAATGGATTTTGTTCATAATTCTTAATCCGGAATATATTTTTTAACAAAATAAAAAAATTGGATCCCAGTAAAAAAAAATAGATTTAAACAAGAATCACATAATTTAGAAAAATTATAAGGTGAGAAAAATATAGCATTTGTGTTTTGGGATACCATACACATGTTTTGGGTACAGTACTCGTTTGAGCGCATTACATCAACAAACAAATATATGTATTGTACTTCAAAATGGAAGTAATGTACCCTGAATCATGTGTACTGTGTCCCTTTTATTTATATACCCGAGTATATCACCAACGTTTTGGGAATATAATATGCATATTTTTGGATACATTGAGATACAATACTGATATTTTACTTATTAAAGTATTGTACCCCTAGTATAGTACGAATGTCTACTATATTTAGTTTAATTTCAATATTTTATTTGATGATCAATTTGAATATAGCACTCATGTTTGCGGTACAATTTTTATATTTTGAGGTATATTATTGTCATTTTGGAGGTACACTACTAACATTACTTCCGTTTTGGTGTACCCAACATTTATTGGTATTGTATTTTGTACACTTCTTTCATCTTTAACTATATTTTTTATATATATTTTTTTAAGTATGTGAACTTTGGTCGACTTAGAAAGTATTTTTTGTGATGAACCTAATATTTTTTATTTTGAAAAAAATATCTTACGATTTTAAAATTATGAGCAAAATATTTTTTCTCTCTTATTTTTCTCTCTTTCATAGTGTGTTTGTTTTTTCCGCCACATCAACATTGATCATGCCTTCTAACTACCGGGTGGATAACCGGGAGTGGGAGGGTGTGGGTAGCCTACAACGGCAAAATGCTAGCTAATCTACTACTCGAGATGAAGATTATTTGAAACAGTTCGAAAGAAGTTACCTGCTGACTGAGTTGGTAGTGCTTCGGTCAAAGTCTTCCGCAATTGTCAATTAGACTTCCGCAGTCGATCTCTAACACCTAAAGATGAGAAGTTGATGATCAAGACAAATGATCGCGAACGGACTCTTCTAACAACAATGCAACAATTTCAGAGAACTCCTATTGTGATTTCTTCCAGAACAAAGGACTATTTCATAATTCGAAAAAATGTGACAAAAGTTATAGAAGAAACTCTGAACGGCCCTTTTTTTTATAGTCGGAGGACCTAATTAATAGGGCCAACTGGTGGTATCAGACACTACTTGTGTGGTAGTGGCTATGCAAGCTGGAGAACCTCTTTGTTGCATGCTACTCGACTCCTAGTCACCCAAAGCGTTCACAAATTTATAACTTTTCGACGGTAAGGGCCCCGATTTCTGATTATAAAACATATACCTTTTAACAAGTAGGCCCTGTTGAGCTGGTGGGGCTGTTAATTACCGAAGAATGTCGGTTTAGCAACAAACAAGGTTGTATAGTTATGTATGCATTGTGTCTTTAGTTTCACATGTTTGGTTAATTACACTCCACAATTTAGCCAAAGTCAAATAAAATGTTCACTTTTGACCATAGCGGACCTTGATATTCTATCTTTTCCATTCAAGATGGATGATCTGGAGTGCTACTATATATGATGTCTCGTTTGTACCAAGATCATATTGGTACCATTAACTCTTTATAAGAGGGTAAACTTTCTACACTAGAGTTGTAAGATGACAATGATAAACCCATTACGATGTGTTTAGATTGCAATGCAATATTTGGATATCCATGAATACAAGTGAAATGTGAATAATGTTGTGGTTATATGTCCTTGTGTATTTTTTGTCATATTCAATAAATCCAATTCCAAGTGTTTAGTGATTTGCAAAAAAAAAGGTGAGAGTTTTCAATTTTAGTCATTTTAGTTCGACCATAGAAGTTAATTTTCCTCTGAAGAGCTTTTAGTTTTTGATATTGTATTTGTAATGACGTGCGTTTTCATTAAAGTTAGTTTCTAGATATAGGCCATGGGTGGCATACTTAAGAACTTTTCCATTTTTTAAGGTCGTGTTAGACTAAATTATCATATAATCACTTTTTGGATGACTCTTGTTCCACCATGTCATTTGGATTATATGCAAAGTGTATTGAAATATTTTTTCACTCAAACGTTGTTTCAACAAGAATGCATATAAAGGGAAAAAATCAACATGCATACGCATTGTCTCACCCATTAACGAAATGATAATACAGAACATCTTTCCGACTAGAAATGGCAGTGAGGATATCGTCAAACTTCTTTTGTAAGCCTTAATCAACCAAAACTAGGGATGGACGTAATTTGATCGAAACATATTACTTTCGTATTTTTTTTTACAACGAAGAACTGTGAAATTTCAATGAAACACATAAAACTCATTAAAATATGAATACATATGTATATATAAGTAACTAAATACCAATTGAAAGGTAGAATATTTTAATTCTTGTAGTATTGTCAGAGTTTTAAATTAGCGTAAGAGCTAATTCTTATTTTCTACTAGGATTTGGAACCATGATGTCCTATCAACAAAGTTGTTTCATCAAGGAATCTAAACTCGTGTGAGCATGATTTGGCTTAATTTCAAAACTTTTTCATGATTGTATATTGACATTTGTGTTCAATAGTAAAATTACATAGAAATTAAAATAATAACAAAACTTACATTAACATTGTAGCAAAACTTTCAATATATTACAATGTATAGATGAAAGTCAGTTTAGGCCATTTTTGTTATCAATGAGCATGCACATACACACAAATATGGGTTTTCTACATTCTGAAATCGAATCAAATTTGGTACGTCAGTTTTGATGGTGTGGTGCAGTTTATATATCCACATGTAATCTAATAAATTATATCTTCCTATAGTACACAATGTCACTAACCGATACATGCAGGCAAAAGCATATGATAAACTCTAGTGCACCCAGCGCTGCCATAAAAATTGGAGATGGTAGAGGGAGTGTTATTAGGTAACATGCAAGAGAATCCAAAATGTATAGATAAAAATAACATGAAGTTGAAATCATGTTTTTAACGATGCCAAAACTAATAAAACATTTTAAGATACTACATGACACGTTTCTATTGCACAATAGTTTTAAAATGAAATTGAGCTTAGAAAGTTAACTTATTCTGCAAAAAGGATTCGATGGTCTAGGTAACATGTTTCACTCTCTTTCTAGTTCCTCTGATTACAGTGATGGTACTAATAATATGCATTCTATTAGTAATATCATAACTTAGGCTTAATAGTCTCAAACTTTATTATTTTGATGTACTTAGTCAAATCATGTTGTGCTGACAATGCAAATGATTTGGGACGGTCTAACCATAGAACATATTCCTTAGACATGGAACATCTTGGAAAGCTATAAGTTTGTTGAATAAGTAGTTGGGATATCCTTACTGATTATACTCTAGTTAATATTTTGTATTTATTAGAATTATGTCTTAGAATGTTCATGGTGTTATTTCTCTTGGACATTGTAGAACTAGTACAAACCATATCCGATCAAAATCATACAAATAATCACTATACAAGAAAGTAAATGAATATTATGATGAAGAAGAAGTGCTTTGTGTTCGAAGAAGGGCCAATTTTTTTTCAGGCGTTAGCTGATAACAGGATGAATGAACCTTCGTGGAGAGTCAGGAATATTATGATGCTGAGATGGATTCCGCCGGACATACATAGTCTCAAGATGAACATCACCATTGGAAGAGCAGCCGATCCGGAGGGAAATCGTCGTAGATGGGCGGCGGGTATAGTGAGAAATAGAAGAGGTCAGGTGTCGATGGCCTTCAGAACCTAGTTGCAGGCAGAAGACTATACTCTTGCATACTTACAAGCGTGTACTGGGCCTTAAGATTCTTGAAGATAAATGTTTGAAGATTGCCACCATGGAGATAGATGATCAACACACCTTCGACAGCCTATGGGGGACTGCTGATGCACCATGGAAAGCTATGCCGATCTTTAGAGAACTGAAAAGGAAGATCATCACGGATGCGATTAATGGATCTATGGTTCACAAAGTGATAAATTCTATCCCTAAAGAACTAGGAACATGGGGCTCGTACATGGAGGACATATACATCAGTTCTATCCCAGAAAATATGCCACAAAAGATCAAGGGTATGTTGATTATGGAGAGGCGCAGTATTCCTTATGTGCATGTGGATAAGGGGTGGAGGTGTAATTAGTTGGGAGTGGTTTATGTATAGAGGTACGTTATATCTTTGCTTGGGGTGAATACCTGCACTTTATAAGCAGGAGTTGTAAATGTTTTTTCGGTGATTTAGCCTACACGAGGAGGGTAGGATGAATAAAAGCACCTCCTGGCTTAACCAAAAAAAAACAAGAAAGTAAATTTATGATGGAAAATTAATAATTGTTTTCAATGGAAGGAAGTGTTATAGTAGTTGGGCCAAAAAACCTTTTGTGCATCTAAATGGTGGAATCATTGTCAACTAGGATAAAAAAAACCCTTTGTTTTGATATACAAATTAAACACTACAATATTTGTATACTTTACAATTGTATACCATAAATTTTCTTAGATTTTCATGAGTCTTTATGGAGAATCAGTATAAACAAGATACATTCTTTAAGGAACTCAATGAGTTAGCCACGACTTATAAAAGATTTCCCTAGCTTATGAATGATCCTACAATGCGAAGGCATTGTCTTATCATCAACAAAACTTGAATAATTAACAAATTCATAAATGATGCTAAAATGGATGGTTAAAATATTAGCAATGCTTGTTTAACTTGAACTAAAGGGCACTATAACCCAATCTCGACCATAATATGAGTTCTACATCCTCAAAATAAATAACCTTTGTGAAACTATCTTATCACTGCTATAGTTATACTGGACCATAAATTTTTCACTTTAAGTATAAAATTTGTTCCGTAGGGCCCTCATATGTTCAAAATAAAGCTCTTTTGGAACAGATTTGAACAATATAAGAATGTAGCCCATAGCTCGTGGCAGTTATATCAAGATACCTTGTCTTGAATATTCATAACAAGTTGAAAGCAAATTGGAAAAGAACTAAATTTTGGAATAATAACTCTCTAGGTAGTATACATAAAAATATAGAGGATAAGAAAATCTTTCTTCAAAACTTGAATCCAAAATAGTAGAACAATTCTTGAAAAATAAAATATAAAGAAAGACATTTATTAGTTACCATATGAAAATGAAATAATATGAAAAAAATGAGAACAAATATGACTAAAATAAGGGGACAATAATAAAAATTATTCATAAAGATGTGTAACAATTATAATAGAAGTCTAGTAGTACATTTTGTTTATTTCAACAACCAAATCATGACTAATCATGGAATGATTATCCCAACTATTAGCTCCCGCTTTACTGTTAGCTATAACTACAAAGAGACACTCTTACAATACATCTCATTTAATTAGTATAGACTATGTAAATAAAAAATAGAAACCACATATTACCTGCATCCACTCTTCCCTTCTTGTGAGACAAAAGAGGAAGTTTTTAAAACTCAAAAAGTCCATGGGATTAGATGGATTTGACATATATTTTTATCAAGATAATTAGGATCATGTAAACAAGTTTATATTGGTAACCTTTCATAATAATGACAACAAGATAGCAAGCATGTATAGGATATATTCGAATAGCATGTATCTTTTTAAAAGGTCAATAATCCCATCTTTTGTGATCGAAATACTTTAAGATGAGTTTGAACATTTTTAATACATCTAGCTATCACCAAAGGTGAAATTATCAACCTTCTAGGACAAACCTAATTTGTTGTTATCATGAAAGGTCATCAAAGATAATATAAATATCACATCTAACATGAGGATCTATTATCACCTTGTCTTTTTGTGATAGTTGCATCTATTCTTGCCTCCATGTTTAATTAGGTGTTCTAAAAAATATGATCTCCAAAATAAAAAATCTATATGAGCATAATATTGTCCAATTTTTTGATCAAATAACTACTTTGATGAAGTCAAATGATAAAAACACAGTCAATTTGTGAGAATTTTAGGATTTTTAAATACATTTTTGGTTTTAAAATCAATTTTTACCGATCCACTCTTGCTGGAATATGATCGTATATCAGCAATCAAACATTACAAAAATATAATTATTTGATAAATTGTAAGTTGGACTCTTTCCCTTAAAAATGGAGGCTTAGAATTGTCACCACAAAAACATCCAACTACTTTTCGATAGACAATTATTTACTAGATCTCTCAAAGACTTGGCTCTAGGAGAAAATATGTAAATAAAGTGGTTCATGTTACTCTCATCAATGCTTCCCATTCTAGATAACCATCCTTTATTATTATATGCATATATCTAGTCTGAACAACAAAGGACATTATCACTTATTGAATACGCTTCTATGATCAAGTGGTTTTTTTCACATTTATAATCTAAATTATAATTACGTCCTTCAATTAGATATAATTTCTCATTTCAGCTGCTTCCTCATTCCCATGATTTTTGAGTGATTTTGAAACCCAAACATCAATAAGAATGCTCAATTTCCAATGTGTACCTTATGACACTTAATTAGCTTAATTTGTGGCCTTACACAATTGAATTTATTTGTGGATCAAACATTATATTTTTAACTCCATACTTTTTCTAAATCTAGGTTACACCTTGATTAAGTACTGGACAAAATTTCGTGATTGTTGGATGTTGCAATTTTAGATACGAATTTTGGAAGGAAATACATTTCCAACCCTAAATATCTAACCTAGTTGGATCCAGGCACTGACCCAGATGTGGATCCAAGGAAGGAGATGACTAACTCATCTTCCTCACATGTGTCTCACGGAGGAGAGAAAAAACATGACACACGAGTTTCAAATTGGCCATTCTTCCTCCCCTCTAATCCTTATCCCCTAGAATTTGTTACACTAGATCTGATATTTACTACTCTTTCCAACAAGCCCCAAAAACCTCGACAACGATCAATATCTTAGAAACACTCAATATGTCACCACATTGGTCTCGAGCAAATGAACCGTCCATTCAATGCTAGATTCCATATCTTCTATTTAACCTATCGAAAACCAAGTGTGATCCCATTGATCTGAAATCCACCCCAAGTTCCACTCGAGCACCCCACTTCTTCTCCACCTGAGTTCATCTTCTTTCACCTGAACCTAAGCATTGTCCTTACACCATTGACCATCCCCTTCAAATGCACCATTCCTACACCGTCAGGAGTCTTGGTGCATGTCCATCATCTTCATAAAGAGTCAAGATAGGCTGGAGAGCTCTAGAGCTCTAGTGACTAACAGCCTCCCTACACCACCTGTTGTGACTCCAATGAGATGCACCAGGCTCCATCCAACACTGCCACACTATCCTGGGGCCTCTTAGGACTCCAAAGAAGGCTATGAAGTTGTTCAACCTCCTCGTCACCTATTGTTTGAGGTACATACTCGAATTCAATTTTGTCTTGAGACATGCAAACTGGTCAGTGGTTCCTCTCCTGCATTCGTCATTCATACCACTTCTTGGGCTCCCCAGCTTCGTCAGGCCGCTGCAAAGCCAAAACTATACTTGTATTTTCCTCACAAGATCTCTCTTTCCAGTTCCCTTTCTCTCTTCTTATGTCCATCTCACATGTACAATAGTATGGGGTTTCATTAGATCAAACAAATGAACAATCGTTGTTCTAGCATCATTAATATATCCTCATTTTGTCACATTTTAATTTTATGAACATGAGTATTTTCGCTGTTTTAGTCCTCCAGCAACCCCTTGAGCCAACCATGGATCAGAGATTAGGAAGGAGGATACGAAAAGTCAGATCCCTCACATGATCTATTAAGTTGGCTAGAAATTACCTTAGTTTATTTACATTTTTTATATGCTATCATTTTACCTACTGGTCAGTTTGTGAAGCTAGTTAAAAATTGCTCAGTCATTAAAAAAATCCCATAAAATACTATTTTTCTCATAAAAATGTCAAGATTAACAAGAGACCTTTATGTTTCACTACTATTGTACGATTTGATGACAACAATTTAACTCTCACTTATTACCTTAATTAGGATTTTCTTCTATTATTTTAAACCTTAATCTTGCTAAATACCCTAATTTCCAGGATAAATGTGTATGCACGACTCTATTAGACTTTGATTGATATTGATGACCAGAATGCATGAAATGAATGATATATCATGATCCAATCCATTATATATGTGTTTTAATGAAAATGACTAAATGATCTAGTATCATCAATACCTGACATATTTTGCACATGATGTTAGACCCTGATTTGATATATCAGACTCTGATTATCTTTTGACTCTATATCAGTTCCTTAAATGATTAAAGAGAAATAAATTCTTTGAGCATAATAATTCATGAATAAATGGCATAATAGATCATTAGATCAATGAACTATATAGTGATACATTCTTGTTCTCATTATGTTCCATGATCTTGTATTCTTTCAAATTGTTGACTTGGATATTGCTAATACTCTACACTCAAAAAGAGGTATGCTTTTATATTGATTACTTTTTGAATAGACTAGTTACATTGAATGATAATCTTGTAAGTACTCTTATTGAAAATCTTGGCTATGCATTTGTTAGATATAAAATGTTCCTTTCTATGTAATATTTTGACTTGTATATGTATTTTTGAAAATCATTAAACATAAATAATAAAGCCCCTTATGACCGCCTGTAATAATGATGTTGATATTGGTAAAAGAGACCTCCTCATATCAGAGGGCAAAACTTGTACAACATGGTGACCTCCCTCATCTTGTTGGGGCGATGGAGCCATATGTGTATGTAAGCATGTTGGTTTCAACATAATGGAGAAATTCGTAATAAAAATTGAATTGCTCAAATAAATATGAGTTTCAATATGACATTAAGTATTTTGGTTATAAGTCATGTCAAGTACAATATTTTGATATAAATATTTCAATATTGTTCTTTTCAAAGTGTATTGATGCATTTGCACTAATTGCATCTCAATTTACTTGATTTTAGACATGAAGACTTGAAGACTTGATATATGCTATTCTACCATACTCTTGCGAATATCTGCCAGAATGAAGAATTCTTACCACATGGGATTAAATGTAAATAGGATACATTATCTAGTTTGTAATTCCTTTCACATTCTTATCTATTCTTTTCTTATTTCCTTCCGGCTTTTGATGCAAATAAATTCATAGTACATTTCAATAAATGGAATGTTATTTTTTTGCATAAATTTGGGTGTGATTTTTGGGCCAATCAGAGGTAGGCTGTCTAATCCCCTTAGTCCCTTTTTGGTTTACATGATTATAGATATGATAGGATTTTAATCCTGTTAGTATTTGAAATACCATGTTGGTTTGTGTAAAGGCCACGATAGGTTAGCATTCTAAGTTCATAAAAGTCCTAACTCATTGGGACTTTCATGTTTTGGACTATCCCAAGGTATTTGTACGGTATAAGATCTTCGGAACCCCCAATGCCCTCAAATCTCGTTGCCAACTCCTTTTCTTATTTTGCATCGTTCTCCAGTCATCATGGTCATCTATTTTCACATCTTCAACCTATAGAAATCCAGTGAAAGACGTATACTACAATTTGATCTTGACATACAAGCTACTCTCTTTGCTTAGAGCAAGAAATATTTTTGTTTGAGTTTTGTATTAACGGTAACTCATGGCTGTCAATTTGATTCTCTATTATTGCATAAACTTCTCAACCAAAAATGGATTGTTCTCATCTTTTTTTCCATCTTTGTTTTGGGAACTTCATGCCATGGTCTTTTATTTTTTCCAATATTTTTCTATCTCATGATTCAATTCCATGATGATTTGCATCCCACAAATTCAATTTTGTCTTTTCTTCTTGGAGCTTCTAGAAGATGGTCTGTTATCTTCTACTACCCATTGTTATATTACGCATTAAATAAATTAATGTATTGATTACTTTTGATCTAGTAGATAATAATAAGGTCATCGATACATTATTTTCAAGTTTAGTGATGTCAAATAATAATTCCATCATAGACCAGTTGAAATAGTACGGAGGCAAGAATTTCTTCAAAATCATAAAAATTATTCTTACCTCATCTCTAGGTTAGAATTTCTTTTACATCAGCATATGAATTAAGGTGTTCAAAATCTCTACATGCTTAAGCATTAATATAGATTGGTTTGGTTGTATCTGATACATAGTGAATCATGTGCACTTGATTGGTAGGAAAAATATTTCAAGCAAAAGTTTTCATGTGTACCTCTATATATCCATCAAAGCTACACTAAAATTAAATATGATAATGAGAGGATATTTTTGTTGTTTTCTCAAAAAGAATTTGTATTGAGTTTGAGTACAAGTTAATGGAATAGATTATGTGTGTATGATGTATTTTTATAAGAGAAATTCCTCTCCTATCCCCTGTACCAATGCCACAAAATAGAATTTTATTGACAATTTTATTTATCGTGAATCATATTTCTCAATTCCAGCAATGCCACTTTTGTCCAAAAGGGACAAATTAATTAGAAAATTGAGAGAAATTTATATGCAGACTATACATGAAGCAACTCTTTGATTGGCCATCATAATCATCATAGTTTCATGGTCATATGAGCATTGAGTTTTGAGATTCAGGTATAGTCTATGGGACCCATGTGAGAATCAAAATAACCTTATTGATAGGTTGGTCTACATGAGTGATAAGAAGTGTATTAACGAACTTATAATGGACCGTCGAACATTTTGACATTTATTTTCAATACTGACATCACTTGGTGGACTAACTTGTACTAGAAATGCAACCATAGATAAAATGATTGATATTTTTCTATATATTTTATCACACCATTCAAAGAATAGGATAATTCAAAATGATTTCTTCAGATCTGGTGAGACAAAAGCAGATACTTCCATGAGGTTCTAAATTCTATTGTCAAGTTACATAGATGATTATATCAAAAGGGTGAGGAGATTCTTTAAAATTCAAATGACCATCGCTGGAAATAGTTTAAAATAAGTTTATACAATATGTGATCATATAAATTGTATTTAAGACTATTGAACAATATATGGCTGTGTTGGAGCATTGGATGGAACATATATTGAACTGCATGTAGTGGAGGTAGAGAAAGCAAATATAGGAATCGAAAGGGTTTATAGCAATGAATGTGCTTGGAGTTTGCAACAAGACATGCAATTTATATATGTGTTACAAGGGTGGGAAGGATCTACATCCAATATGAGAGTTCTTAGAGATGCACTAAATCAAAGAAATGGTTTTTGTGTTCCTCATGGTAAACCATCTGACTGTATTAAATGCATTACTACTTAGTTATTATAATTAACCTAATTTATGGACATGAGTGTAGGTAAATACCACCTGGTAGATGTTGGATACATCAATGGAGAGGTATTTTAGGACCATATAGAGGATAGAGATATCATCTAAATGAATGGAGAACTAGACATCAACCTTCTTGAGTGAAAGAGCTTTTTAATCTTAGACATGCATCTGCATGAAGTGTTATTGAAAGATGTTTTGTCCTATTAAAACAAAGATGGGAAATATAAAGAAGCCCATCCTATTATAATGGCTTTTCGTTAACTTAATAATTTTTTAAGGCATGAAATGTCAATTGATCCTTTGGATATAGAAGTTCTTGAAGTAGCTGCAAGTGATGGAAATCAAGATGATGACATGCATACCATAGAACAAAGTGATGAATGGTCACAACTTTAAGTAAGAGCTAGTGTAGTGATTCTATTTAGAGTTTCATTTTTGATTAATTTGTGAATTTCTACATGAACATTTGTTAAGTTTTTCATAGGTTAAAATTCTAGATATAGATTGGTTTATTGGATTTTCTTTTGGATGGTTAGTTATTTACACAGCTTGAAACTGACTCTCTTTAAGAGCATTCTTACAATTGTTTAAATATGATCGTGAACTTTTTTCTAAAGAACTTGTTATATAAGAGATATTATAGCAATGTAATTTAAAGTTTCTTAGTTGATTACTTTGAGAATTCATTCATGGATATTTTGTAAGGTACCATAGACTAAAATTCTAATTATAGCTCAATTTGAGTGGACGTTTTGTTGAATGCTTACATTTTTACACAACATGTTGGTGATTATTAGACAATGTTAAAAAATTTACAACACAATCTCATTTTTATAATTATTTGATATTTATTTGTTTCTATCTATAAGTGAAGGGTAAAATTGTAGTTTTACTTACACATGATTAAATTCAAATACGTTATAAAATTAATGTTTCTACTAATATGTAACTTATAAATGACCATCAAAGCATAATGCAAAATATATATGAATATGATTTTAGACTTTGTTGCTTATCCTAACCTTGATTGCATCCAAAAATGGGTTGGGAGAACAAATACCCCATCACATGCATATACCTTCTTATCCTTTCCATTTCACATCCCATGTTAATCCTTTCCTACAAACTAAACATGGCCTAACACTGCCTATCTAGGAGTGGGATTCAAATTAGGGTAAGAACAGTTCCGTGACAGTTGGTATCAGATCCACCACACACTTCTTATGCATTTACTTAAATAATATTTCTAATTTCTAAACCCAGGGAAAATCCTAAATTTCACTATGGTGAAAACTGAGGAGTCCACAAAGAGCATAAGGGGTTCTAGCAGTAATTCCTCATATTTATCTAGCTATAGTGGTCGAGGTTCCTCTACTCCACCTGGCCAGAGTGGATCTAGAAATGGACTGAAGGATTTCTTATAACCCTAGAGAGTCTTCTAGCATATCATCTTTTATAAGGTCTACCCTAAGCCACCTAAGTAGATGATGATTAGTTATTCTTATTATCTCATCATGTGGTTCTTCTCATGACTATTTACCACATGATTTTTCGATTACGGGTAGCTTATGCATGTGGATAACTAAAATTCATTTAAAATCATGAAAGTTGATTAAGATGATGATTCCATGATCTAACCTTAATTGAAATACTCAATTCAATTAATAGAATTAATATTGAAACCAAATACTCGTGTCTGACCCATTTGTATCAGGTAAACTCGATTTCACCAATACTATACTACATGCTTCCTATGTTTGAGGTAAATGATAATACTCTTGATATGGTGAAATAAGGAGGATTTATACCTTATACCTCATGGTTGATAAGGTCCCTATTTAATTAAGTACATGTTGTCCTATTTTTTATTAACCCTCAAAAATATTTAAGAAAACTTTTTCCCTATTTGATACATATAATTACCATGCCATAAAATGACTGACATCTAACTCTCAAAATAATGATGTAGGACTTTGTTACAAAAGCAATTTTCCCTATTCGTCACTATGCCTCGTTGTAATCTCAGTTTTGAACTATACCATGGATATGGATCTCAATCTTGCACTATTATACTCTGTTTGTTTGTGTGTCGGATACAACTTCAAACCATTACTTAATGATGAAAGAAAAAGAATGTAACTGAATTTTGCAGACATGGTTGCCCTATTATAATCATGCATTTTGATCACATCACCTTATGCAATATGTTTTGATCATTGATTCTCTCTATATATAGATATGCTTGATGTCTCATGACTAATGTATTTTTACATGCTAGATCAGTGTGTTAGTTGATCCATGGCTCCCCTAACTTAGGTCACATCCCTATTATGTCTACCTCTATATTTTCACCTTATTGCTTATGTACCTTACATTCTATTTTGTTTACTTGACATATGCCCCTAACAGGTAAAATCCATGACGATATTAGACAATATCTTGAATCTTGATTCAATGATAATCTTGAAATATGAAAAATTTGAATATAGATTGTGGTTGACTTCCTCAAAAGACCTAGGTCTAGATCACTCATAAACATGAATACCATGATAATGAACTTGATATTGATATCTTGAAATGTTGTTTGATTACTTCTAGATTATTGTATATGGAGGAATGATCATCCCTAAGGTCTAATGTACGAATTTAAACCCTAGCATGGAGTGATTATACCTATGTCTTTGATGTCCAACTATGACTGTTGATATTGATAAAATCTTCATTCTTGTTTATCGATCCTGATTTTCAATAGACTCCTATGATCACCCTATTTGGATCTTGAGATCACCTTGTTATATGACTAATTAATTTGATGTTTCTAAATCTTGAATAAATGAAACGATGTCTATGTTGATTTTCTCAACTTTTGACTTAGGGTTTGGATCTTGGTTGGACTGGGGTGGGACCTTCAATTTATTTTGAGCACAAAATCATGATATCGAAACTATGACGTTGTCTCAAATTGTTGAAATATGAAATCTTGAATCACGAATATATAACTCCATATAGGCCAATTTTAAGCTAGGACCCTAAAATATCGAGGATCAAAATTCACGTTGTACTGTTGATTCAAGAGCTCTATTTGTTTGACCTAAATTCTAGTTTCTCAAATTGTATGGTCTATAGGATGATCTCCCCCAACTTGTACCCATGTGATGATCAAATATGATGTAGGAATAAATGTTATGGATGCAATTAAATATTGACAAGTAAAATTTTAAGGATGGAAGTAATTTTAATGTATGATATGAACTCCCAATCATTTTTAGAGGAATGCATGAATTTTGAGGACAAAATTCTTTTTATGAGGGGAAGAATGTGTTGAAGTGGATTTTTCCACATTTATGATCAATATTACAATTATATCCTTCTATCATTCAGAGTTTATCTATTCACCCCACTTCATCACTCTCATGATCTCTGAGTGATTTTGAAACCCAAACTTCAATAAGGATGCCCAATTTCCATAATTTGTGCCTTATGACAACTAATTATAAATTTGTGGCCATACACAATTGAATTCATTTCTGTACCAAAACATTATTTTTTTAACTTCAAATTTTTTCTGTTGGTTACATCTTGACTAAGTACTGGTTAATTTTTTTTATTTTTAGATGTTGCAATTAGAAAATTAGAATTTTGGAAGGAAATACATTTAAAACCCTAAAATAACTAACCTAGTTGGATCCTGATCTAAGGGAGGAGACGAATGAGTTGTCTTCCTCACCCACCTCTCACAAAGGAGAGAAAATAGAAGATGCATGAGTTTCAAATCAACAATTCTTCCTCCCCTCTAATATCCATCCCATATAATTTGTTGTAGTAGATTTGATTTTCACTACTCTTTCCAATGTTCCCCAAAAACCTACACGACGATTAATATCTCAGAAACGCCCAATATGGCACTACCTAGTCTCAATGAGATGAACCCTCCATGCAACCCTCGACTCCAGATCTCCTATTCAAGCTCTCAAAAACCAAGTCGAATCCCTTTGATCGCCAACCCCAACTCCAGTTGCACTCGAGGACTCCTCTTCTTCTCCATTAGAGAGTATCTTCTTTTGCATGAACCTGCGCATTGATGTGATGACCCCAATTTTAGCATTATGATACCTAATATAGCATTTTAAGTCCATGAGTGTCATGTAGATGATGATACGAAATTGAGGAATTTCTTATTCAACTATGGCATATTTCCACCCAAAAAGTGTAACTATATATGCAATTGACGATTAGAACATTAATTGAGTTCAAATATGATGAATGGGTTTGATTAATTGATTTGGGTACATATGAGTACTATGGATCTGTTTAATAGTACCAATGGAATCAAGTGATATATTAGTGAATTTTGAGGTATTAGTATCATAACAAGTGTTTATGGACTTGTAGGATCAAGATTTTATGATGATTTGAATTGGATTCGAGGTTAATATACCTATTTATAAGATTGTTTGAAGAATTTATTTTCACAAACAAATAATGAAGTTTGTGTCTCAAACTATGGTACAAGCTTCCTTAGAACATTATGAGCCTATGTCTAAAGTTCAAAAAGTTTTGGAGATTGCTACAAAAATATGCATCATGTGATGTTGAGGACATTAGTGATGTAATTATAATTGGAATTTATCCTGTTGGGTATTTTGTACTTAGGTCTATGATAGATTTTATGTCACATAGCCTTTTGTTTAGTGGGTTGTACGGAACCTTCGAATCCAAAAATCCATGACCCAATAATCCCTAACCTCCGGAATTTGAGGAACATAAGAAGGTGGAGAAGTAGTATTGATCTGATGAAGGTGGGGCCAATAACTAGATATTTTGTTCACAAACTTGGGATCTATGAAACAATCTGAACCCATTATCCACTCACTCATCGCTGGAGATCCAATGTACTGGGAGAACTAGACCTTTCTCCTCTTTCCATCTCCATCGTTGCTAGTAGATAAAGATAGGGGGTAACCAAAGAAATCGATGCCCCTTCCTTTCCTCCTTTCTTCACTGCCTTTGTTCCACAGTGGAAGAATCCATGTCCTATTGAGGGATCTAAATCTTAGGAGAATTAGATGAAGACTCCGTAGAGATCATGGATATTTTGGGGGGAGTTTCTGATGTGGTTCCATGTCTTCCTTCCTTGGACAGATCAGGACTGAAACTGATCTTGGATGGCACCACTTTGCCTTACCAACCTCAGATTGGTGATCAAGAGGGGCTCTTAGTGTCCTACAGCTCCTTCCAAAAGATGCATAAGTGAGATACAAAGGTGGAGAAGAAAACCTACCACCCTCCCTTCTAGCTCTACCACTACCCCAGGCCACCCGTCGATGCTGAGGGCAGAACTACTCTAGGAAGAGCTGAGCAAACAAAAACAATATAAGGACTCATTCTCGCTATTCGCAAATGCATGTGCTCCCAAGACACCCTCATCCTTGACTAGGGAACCTTGGAGCTCGAAAGAGGCCTCAACAGGGCTAGATATCACATAGGCATCGAGAGGAAAAGGGCTAAGTGGAGCGTTGAGGACGCGAGGATTGAGGGGGGGTGACTGGTCCAGTGACCCGACGCTCAGTCCAAATAAACCGGTCTGGTTTACCAGGAAAGATGGTCGGTTCATTCTTAACCACCCAGCCCATCGTTCAAACTAGGGACTATGACCGGCCAACATGGCCAATAGGCAGCGCCACCTCAATAGTGGGACTCGCCGCATAAGGTAAAATGTTATTAATTCCCAAAAAATGACCTTATCTTAGAAAATTCATTATAAATAGCTACCATGGCCAATAATTACCCAAAAAATATGTACATATTCATACAAATTTCATCTTTATTATGAAACTACTAGATCAGACCTTTGAGGCATTATTACTGATGATTTTTTATCTACAAGATAATACTCATATTTAGGGTTCATTAAATATAATAAACAATATCCAGATGAGATTAATTCTTAGAAAATTCTCTTAGAACCCTACAGATGATTCAAATCTATCTTTGAACTCTAATCGGAGTAATATACATATACATAAATGATAGGTCTTCTTTTATTTGTGACTAATTAGATGCTTTTAGCCTCATATTAATCATAGAAAATAGATCCAATATCAAAAAAATATGAATTTGTACTAGACCTAGATTATGACATATAGACCTGTATAAAAGTATTAGAGACACATTTTAGATCATTAAAACCTAGGTTTGACCTAAACCTAATTTGGAACTAAAATATCAAGAATATAGTGAATCTTGTATTAATGATGGTTAATTTGTTATTAATTAGGTGATGATCAGATAAGTAGATGGGTCCAAAATATAATATCAATCTCTGAACTTAGGTGCATGTGTTTTATTGAGTATAAGACTAGTTTTCATGAATGCATAATGATATGATGTACTTTGGATGCTTGTATTTGCATATAAATTCTTAGATGCATATTAGTAGTATATGATTTGCCAAACATAAAAGAACATAAAAGAGAATATGGTGGATTGTAGCTACTAAGTGTTACACACTCTCTCTCCCTCTCTCTCCAAATATATGGTCGACACAACCCATAATCTAAAGGGTCACAATCCTCGTAGCCCTAGGGGTGAGGAAATGAGAAGTGCAACACCACTTAGTAATACAATCACATCAAAAGGATGCTAAAATATGTGTTTACCTAATTATCACATTAAATAATGTTTTCTTTTACTTTCTTTCTTCAAATCATTCATTATACAAGATAGTATACAAGTATTTCACCCACTTACACAACTTTTGTTGATTCGTCTGTTTCACATATTTTCTAGGTTCATAGCTAGCATGGGAGAAAATGGAATGAAGTGATCAAGTTTTTCAGTTGTACCTATTGTGTAGATCCTACTTAGCTTACATGTTCATACTTGAGTGAAATTCTCGATTCGATGTGTATTTATCGTTTGTAATAATTCTTGTTGTATTAATATACATGTTGAATGTTGATAATGTTATGGTGTATGCAAATGGTTGAATGTTTATGTATGTGCAAATTGCTTCCGCAACACACTTTGACAAAATAGCCTAACATTTTTGGTTTTTTCCTCTCAGACCTTCTAAGTCTCGAATGGAAGAATCCAAGGACATTACAATTGCGCTCGCACCACCAACCATCCTCTTCAAATTCAATGTGCCTACACCATCAGTGAGTCCCCATGCAAGTCCGACCACCATCATAAATAGATGGGACTACCTGGATAGCTCTATCGACTAGCAGCCTCTCAATGCCACCTATTGTGACTCCGACAAGATGCACTAGGCTCGATTAAGTACTATCACACTAACCTGAGGCCAGCGTATGACTCTCGGGAAGGTTAGAGAGTTGTTCCAACCTCCAGTGCCCCTCGTTTGAGGTACATACTCGATTTCACTTTTGGCTTGAATCCTACAAATAGTCATCAGTTCCTCTCCTCAAGCCGTTTGTACCACTTCTTGGGCTCGCCAACTTCGTCACGATGCTACGAGGACAACAATGTACCTAGCTTTGGCTCGTGAGATCTCTCTCTCTAGTTCCCTTTCTCTATGCTTCTTCCCTTCTTGCATGTAGAATGTCATGAGGTTTCATTTGATTGAACAAATGAACAATTGTTGTTTCATAATCACCAATATATCCTAGTTTCTTCACAGTTCTAATTATATGGACATGGGAATTTTCACCCTTTCACTCCTCTCATATCCCCTCGAGCCAAGCATGCTTCACTGGTCAGGAAGGATGATCTGCAAATTTAGATCCCTCGCCAGATCTACGAAGCTGGATGGCAATTACCTTTTCATATTTTTATTTTTATATGATAGCCTTTTTCCCATTTGTCAGTTTTGTAAAGTTGGTTAAAAATAGCTCAACTATCAAAAAAATTCCCACAAAATATCGGCCTTCTCATGAAAATGGCTATATTAATTTGAGACCTTTTCCTTTTCCTGTTACTATACAATTTGAGCATAACAATTTATCTCTCTCTTATTACCTTAATTAGGGTTTTCTTCTATTATTTTAAACCCAAATCTTTCTAAATACCATGATTTCCATGATAAATGTGTACATCATGACTTGTTAGACTCTAATTTTATATTAATGACTAGATTACATGCTAATGAATATTATATTATTATCCAATCCATTCTTGACATGTTTGTATGTAAAAATGACGAAGTGATCTAATATTATCAAATATTTGATATATTTTGCAGTTTAAGTTAGATCCTGATTCAATATATCACATCCTGATCATTGTTTTACTCTAGATCAGTATCTTTAATAATCAAAAGGAAAAAAATTCTATGAGCATAACAGTTCATGAACAAATTGCCTAATAGGTCATTAGAGCAATGAACAACATATTGGTACATTCTTGTTCTCAATATTTGTGAGGATCTTATACTCCTTAAAATTGTTGGATTGGATATTGATAATACCCTAGACTCCAAAAGAGGTACACTTTTATATTAGTTCCTCTTTGAATAGACTGGCTATATTGAATGATAATCGTGTATGTACTCTTGTTGGAAATCTTGGCTATGTATTTGTTTGAGCTACAACATTCCCTACTAAGTAATCTTTTGACTTGGATATGTATTCTTGAAAATACGTGAACATAAATGATAAAGTCCCTTCTGAATTCCTATAATAATGATGTTGATATTGGGTACAAGCGACCGTTCACTCAACGATTGCCTTTGGGGGGAAATTTTTAATGAAAATTGAATTGCTCAAAATAAAGATGAATTCGAATTTCACTTTAAGTATTTTGCTTTTACATCATGCCAAGTACAATATTTTGATATAAATATTTTTCAATTGTTCAATATTATTCTTTTCAAAGAGTGTTAATGCATTTGCTTTATCGTGTCTCAATTTACCTAGTTTTAGGAATGAAGATTTGTAGACTCAATATATGTTAATCTACCATACTCTTGCCAATATCTACCAGAATGAAGAATACTTACCACATGAGATTACACGTAAATGGGATACAATATCTAGTTCGTTGTTTCTCACCTTGTTATTTTCCTTTCTTTGTTGCCTTTGGGCCCATGAGGTAATAAAATTCATTATTCTTTAAAACAAAAGTAATGTTATTTCGTTTTGCATTAATGTGTGTGTGATTTTTGGGCTGCTCATATAGAGGTCGTCTAATCCCTTTAACACTACCTACATAGGAAGTGGGATTGGGATTAGGGTAAGAAGAGTTCCCTAACAGTTGGTATCGAAGCCACCACACAATTCTTATGCATTAATGAAATCTCTGAAACAAGGGAAAACCCTAAAGTTCACTATGGTGAAACTGAGTTATTTAGAAAGCACATAAGGGGTTCCCCTGCTCCACATGGCCTTAGTGGATCCAAAAATAGACTAAAGTATCTCATATAACCCTAGAGAGTCTTCTAGCATCTCATCTTTTCTTTAAGGATTATCCTAACGAACCCAACTATTTGAGATTAGTTAGTCTTCTCATCTCATCGTTTGGTTCTTTGCATGATAATTTACCACTTGATTTCTTTATTATGGGTAGCTTATGCATGGGGAAAACTAAAATTCATTCAAAATCATGAAAGTTGATTAAGATGAAGATGCCATGATCTGACCTTAATTGGAATATTCGATTTTGATTAATGGAATTAATCTTGAAACTAAACACTCGTGTATGACCCCTTCATATCATGTAAAGTTGATTTCACCAAAACCAGACTACATACTTTCTATGTTTGAGGTAAATGATAATACTCTTGATATGGTGAAATTAGGAGGATGTATACTATATACCGTATGGTTGACGAGGTCCCTATTTTATTAAGTCCATGTTTCCCTATTGTTTGATTAAACCTTAAACTTATTTAAGCAAACTTTTTCCCTATTTGATACATATCATGATAAAATGACTATGATTTAGAATTCTACAAATCATTATGTAAGACTTTGATATAGAAAGGCATTTTCCCTATTGATTTTTGTGCCTTGTTGTAATCTTGATTTTCGATGGTACGATAGATATGGTCCTCAGTCTTGCACTATTATACTCTGATTCTTCGAGTGCCGAATACAACTTCTTAATTTCCAAATTTTACCATTGATTAATCATGAAAGGAAAAGAATGCAACCCGATCCTGCAAAATCTTGACATGTGACCTATTATAATCATGAATTTTGATCTTATGACCTTGTGGAATATTATTTGATCATGAATTCTCCCTCTATTTATACATGTTTTATGTCTCATGACTAATGAAGATTTGTGTTCTAGATTAGGGTGGTAGTTGATCCATGACTCCCCTGACCTAGGTCACATCCCTATTATAACTACCACTATGATTTCACATTATTTATTATTTAAAGGTTAGAAGGGTAACCCCTTTTATACTATTTTGATTGCTTGGCATAAACCCATAATAGGTCAAATCCATAAAGATATTCGAATGTATCTAGAATCTTAAAACAATGCTAATCTTGAAATATGACAATGTTGACTATAGCTTGTAGTTGAATTCCTAGAAATACCTAGGTCTAGATCATTCATCAACTTGAATACCATGACAACTAACTCAATACTGATATCTCAAAACGTCGCTCGATTATTGCTCGATTGTTGCATATGGATGAATGATCAGCCCTACAGTCTAAAGTAGGAATTCAAACCCTGGCTTTGAGTGATTGGACCTATGACTTTGATGTCCAACTCTGACTCTCAATGTAACTTGACCAAATCTTGATTCTTATGTATCGAAGCTAATTTTCATTCGACTCCTTTGATCACCCTGTTTGGATCTCAAGATCACCCACATTATATGACTAACGAATTTCATGATCCCAAATCTAGAAAAATGAAATAATGAGAATGTTTAATTTCTAAATGTTTGACTTAGGGTCTATCTCTCATGAGGAATAAGGTGGGACCTTGCATAGATTTTGAGAACAAAATCATGATATTGAAATGGTGGCATTGTCTCAAATTGTTGTAATATGGAATCTCAAATCATGAATGTATAACTCCACCTAGGCCAATGTTAAGCTAGGACCCTAAAATATGGGGCTCTTTATCCAAGAGCTATTTTTGTTTGACCTAAATGTTGATCTCTCAAGATATGTGATCAATAAGATGATCTCTCCCGATTTGTGACTCATGTCATGATGAAATATGATGTAGGGATAATTATGATCGAGCCAATTAGAGGTTGGCAAGTATAATGTTGAGTATGAAAGTATCTTTCATGTATAATATGAAGTCCTAGACATTTTTAGAGGATTATTTAAATTTTGTGGTGAACATTATTTTTACGGATGGAAGGATGTGATGATGTGTATTTTTTGACAGATATAATCTAAATTACAATTATGTCCTTCTATTATCTAGAGTTGCTCATATCACCCCAATTCATCACTCTCATGAACTCTGAGGAATTTTGAAACCCAAACTTCAATAAGAATGCCCAATTTCCATAATTTGTACCTCATGATCATAAATGTATTCTTAAGCTATGTATTAGTTTGAGCTACAACATTCCCTAATAAGTAATATTTTGAATTGTATAAATATTCTTGAAATTCTTTGAAAATAAATGATAAATTCCCTTGTGACTGCTTGTAATAATGATGTTGATAATGGGTACAAGTAACCTCCTCATATCAGAGATTTGAACTTGTAAAACATGGTGACCCCCCATCTTGTTGTGCATGCATGTTGGTTTCACCATAATGGGGAAATTTGTAATAAAAATTGAATTTATTGAAATAAAGATGAGTTTGAATATCACATTACATATTTTTCTTGGAGGTCCTGCCAAGTATAATATTTTGATATTAATTTTTTCAATTGTTCAATGTTGTTCTTTTCAAAGCATACCCATACATTTGCATTGATTGCATATTGATTTGCCTGATCTTAGGCATGAAGACTTGATTACTCAATATATGATGATCTACCATACTCTTGCTAATATCTTCCAAAATGAAGAGTTCTTACCAAATGGGATTACATGTAAATGGGATATAGTATCTAGTTTGTAGTTCTCGCACCTTGTTATCTTTTCGTATATTGTTTCCTTTGTCCCCTTGATGTTATGAAATTAATATTTCTTTTCAATAAATGGAATGTTATTTTTTTTCCATAAATGTGTGTGTCATTTTTGCAACACTCAGAGACTAGCTCTCTAATCCTCTTAACATTGGTTACCTAGGAAGTCAAATTACAATTAGGTTAAGAACGGTTCCGTGACAGCTTCCCTGGGGTTTGTATAGAGCAAAAGTAGACAAATCACGTTATCATTTGGAATATTGCATGTACACCTATTAAACAAGGTGGGTGAGACTAAATTTGCACTCCAAATACATGTTTAGAAAATTTATTGTCTAAAACCATCAAGATTATAAGATGCACTAGTTGAATTTCATGAATGTCCAAATATTATAGGAAAAAATTCTCCGACTTTTGAGAATTAATAATGAGCACATTCTCCCCTATATAAATGTGTGGCTAAATGTTAAATGGATCTTGAAAATCTCATTCAAATTCTTCTTCACTGTTGAGGTCCTTTTTTTGGTTTGACTCAATTCCTCATTAGGCCGCTTAAATTGTCGTAAAACCAATGTTACCATATCAAGTTTATCTAAAAGTAATTCCTTGGAAAAAGCATACAAACTCATCTACTCTTCTTGAGACAACCTTCTTTAAATAACTCTGGGTAAATATAGTCTCAAGCAACAAAATGTTGACTCAGAAATTAGAATTTCAAAACTTTACAACAATATTTACATTAGTAATCCTCAAGGGGACACTTACAATCTCAACAAAGCTCATAGGTTGTTCATAGATTTGGGGCATAACTCCTATTGTTGAAAATACTTTTTGAAAATGAAATGACCTAAAATTTTCCACATTTTTCTTTGATAGATCAGAAATAAAATCCATTGTGTAAGATTTATCAATGGCCTGGACTTAAGTCCATGTGTTTTTAAATTGTCATTCTTCTATGAATATATGGGCTATCTAAAAATCAAAATAATCATAATAAGTGATTTTTTGGTCGTTTCATACAGTCTATCCACAACAAGAGGCTTGCGTTGAGCACGAACATAGGGCAAAAGATGATTCTCTAGTAGCTTGTATATTATGGAATATTTAGCTTGTTAGAGATATTGTTGTAATAAATGTCTCAAAAATTATTTAGATTTTGGCAATATCTACAATGGTTTACAACATTGGTCCACATATCCTTTATAGGATATACATCATCAGGAAAAAAAAGTTCAAAGGTCCGACCATAGTAGCCCAGGTGGTAAGAGCTTTGTAAGTCCCAATGAAGGAACTGGGTTCGAACCCCATGAAGGCACTTTGTGAATGACAATCCACATTGATAAGGCATGGGACGGGAGTGACCAGACCACACCACTCATGCCTCGAGAGTTTATCATGTCAGCTTTGGCCGGGGTGGGTTCTCTCGGTCATCAAAAGGCAAAGTTCAAAGGTCCCTCCCAGGTACTCTTGGTCGCTAAATACGGTGAATCCTCTCTGATCGGCTTCCTGAACTTTAACATAGAAGAGGTTGAAGAGATGAACTGTCTGATGGTCCGAAGACATGTGGGAAAATGTTACAGAGACAGGGGAGGATATACAGGGGGTAATCAGGCTCGGAACCCCAACCTCATTAAAAACAATTGAATAAGTAGTTGGAAAAATTTATTTATAGGAAATCCAAAATCATAAATGCAACAACAAATATGATGAGTTAGTTAGTTCGTTAAGAGTATGAACTGGAAAAGGAAAAATAGTCATCTAATTGTTGGTTCTTATTCCTAAGCAACAATTATTCAAACTTGTACAGTCATCAGTGTTGTTAATAGTCTATATTAATGAATGTTGTTGGATAATCCATGTCCTTCTAAAAAATTCTTGATGTTAGCATAAATGGTTTATTGGTGAATTACATTTAGGCCCATTGTATCTATAGTTTCTATTATTATGTATGTAAACTTAAGTGAGAAACCATTTAACCACTAAGTGAGCCCATGTATCCTTGGATTGCTATATATAGGAGACCCAAAACCTTATTACAAACTAATGAGAATGTTTGCATTCCATCTAGCTGGAATCAAACAAAGTACCTCCAACCTTATCCTCCCTATCCACACATCATATGAGTTTTGTTTCCGTTCCTACTTGTTGGGGGAACACATACAATATATAAAGAATCATATGCACATTGATCGCATATATGCCAATGCACGATCTTTATAATGAAACTAGTCCTTCATCAAAGGAAGTAAAATATCTATGGTTAAACTTTCCACTGTGGTAATTTAGCCCTCATTCGTAAATATGTCATTAAAGAAAAAAAATCTTGTCAAAAGTTGTGTTAGAGTGTTGAATATTAAACTTTCAACATTAATAAGTGCCCATAACATGTTTCTGCATTAAATTTCCCGCTAACACCCAAAAGAATATTGAACATTGTGAGTAGTTATTTTTACTCTTATAGTCTAAAATAGAAATACAAGTATTTTGTACCAATTTCCTATAGAAAGGGTAAATTTTTTTGCAAATTCCGTAGGTTTATCCATCTTTACTTATTCATTTGAGGTATTATATTGTTGTGAAAAAATCAAGATAATTAATATATTGCTAGGTTTTGGTTTACATCATGCCATATTCAAACTTGCTAACACAAATGGGAAACTAAAATTACCTTTTTATGAAAATTATATGTTAACTTTATTCAACCAACAAAATAATTATATTTTTTAAACAGATTTAACTTTGCTTGTGTCATGTTATCTTGTTGTTGTCAATGTTTGTTGTACCTCATTCTTTGTTTGCTTAAGTGATGTTCAATATGGTGATGTCATGCAAGTTATATAGTAATTGTTATCTAGTTTAAGCCATCACAGGGTGAAAACTTAATGCATGGGTCACTTAAAAATATGGGATTTAGTAATTGATGTAAGCCATTGGGAGTCTCTATGAACATGTAGTGTGAATCATAATAATCTAGTAATGCAACACCACATTCTGAAGATTTTCAAAAATCTTAGGCAAAGTGTGTCACATGCATTATCTTCTCAATTTAATGAGATGAAGGATACTACATACAAAGCACTTTAGACTGTTTAATTATAGATTTCTCCTCTTATAGGGTTTTATTTCTCAAGGGCGTGGTGAGAAGGAAATTGTTTGGCACTGTTGAAATACAAAAGAGACAATAATCATGAAGTTACATGTTTGATTAATGAAAATACTCTTTATATAATGAAATAAATTCTTTAATAATCCAAAAATATTTAGAGAAAGCATGAGTAGAGTAGATAATAAAAGTCATCTTTGATCAGTTCAAGGATAGTTATTTTTCTAAAACTGTCAATGAATCTCATGATGCATCAATAAGGGAGAAAATGACTTTGATTTTGAGATTTTTGAACTTTTATGCTTTATATTATCCAAAATTAGATCAATGATGATTACGTTACTAATTGATATTCTATTTATTTTTTCATGTTGGTATGCAAACAAAACAGGGCTTTTTACATATCATGGTTTTTATGTGTCAAGAGGGAGAGAACAAGGATATGATGGGGCCTCAAATATAAGATGGAGATTCAAGCGACCGTAAACACTAATTCTAGTTCAACATACCTATTCATTATATGTCCATTGTTTTTCTCATCAAATTCCATTTATTGATGTAAAAGACGCTCCAGTTGTTGATGTTTTCCCTAGTTAAAAAATATTAATTGAGTCAATTGCTTGTTTTCATGCAAAAGAAAAGACGACCTACTTCAAAGAAATCATAAGAATTTTGGAGAAGCTAGAGAAAGGTGAGCTTTTTCCCATATGAGGAAAACATTGAAAATCTAGTCTAGTAAGACATGGTGATACTCATTAGGCATCACACTACAAAATACTAGTTTGTATATTTGTAATGTGAGATTTAGAGATTTATGTTCTCGAAATTGTTTATTCTGAAGGGATCTATTAAAATAAATAGAGGAATATTAATCAGGAGGGAACCTTTGAATTCATATTTATATTGCATTTCATGATGTAAATTATGTATTTAACCAATGACTTATCACATTCATTGCACATTGGAAGATCTAAACATCATTGATGCAATGATGTTGCTTTTATCCAATAAAGAACTTTTACCAGAGTTAAACTAGTGGATGGGATACACTATTGGAAATTATAATCGAATTTTGTAATGAAAAGACTATTATTGTGGAAAATATGGACGACGTGATACATAGCAATAAAAAAATCTTATTTTAAATAAATTTAGTTTCAAAATCCTAAATTACTCATATACATGATGTTGACTCAAGGTCAATTAGGTCAATGTTGACTCACGTCTAAATAGACTAAACCTGTGTTTTGATGATGAATAACCATTCCACATATTGGTGTCTAATGCTTGTACTTGAGTGTTTTCAGATTAGGTATAGACACACTCCAAATGCCCTAACTTGTGCATATCAAATTGGAGAATAGACAAGTCAAAGTCAATACAAGTGCAAATTTTTGTAATATGATGTAAATCCATTAGAATCATGTTGTAAATCACTTGTAATGATTGTATGACTTGTAATTAAGCTTAAAAAAATTAGGAGTACTTAGATCGAATGTTTAAGCACTCAAAAGCCATTTTCCAAAATTCACATCAGGTTGTTCATCAGTCGAGTTCTGTGAGTTGCAAACTCGACCGATCCTGATTGGATCTTGAAAATGACTTTTGATCGGTCAAGTTTACACTTCACAAACTCGACCGATGGAGTACCAGACAAATTTGATTTTCATTGGTCGGTCGAGTTTCCCTAGGACAAACTCGACCGATGGTCTGAATATCAGCTTTGTCTTTTACTCTATCGGTCAAGTTACCCTTATACAAACTCGAATGATTGCACTGTACGGAAAAGTGCAGAAAAGTGCTTCTAGCCATTGTGGAGTTGCAACAAGTGAAAATATATCTATTGCAAGCCACAAAATGGCTAGTTTTCGTTCTCAAGTGTTCCCAAAGGCTAAGAGGCATCCCCAGCTATAAATAGGACCCCTTGGGCTTCATTCCAAGGTGGGGCATTCAATGCAAACTCTATGTGAGGTTCCTATTCTATAGTTGAGTGCTTCCTACAGCCTCCTCTCTCTCTCTAAGTTTAATCACTAGCTACATCCATTAGAGTGAGTAGGAGATTTGTAAGAGAGCTAGCCCTACATGTATATCTTGTGAGGCTCTCACTTCCAGCACCTCCCTTTCTCTCATTTCAACCATGAAGATGAAGGTTCTATCTCTTTGCAAAGAGAGGTGAAGAAGAACAAGGGAAGGCATCCCTTGGTGAAGATCAAGGCTGAAGACTTGGAGCAAGAGTGGGTAAGCCCTTGGTGAAGGCAGAAGACTCCTTGCTCAAGTGGGTAAGTCTTTGGTGGAAGCTTCTCCGAGTGAAGGTGAAGTCAAAGGCGGAAGATCCAAGAAGAGTGGGTAATCCCTGCAAGGCTGAAGACTTGTGAAAGAGTAGGTAAGTCCTTGGAAGAAGGTGGAAGACTCCTTGCAAAGTGGGTACGTCTTTGGTAAGGTTGAAGACTCTTTGTATTGGATAGTTAAGTCCTTTGTTTGATCATGTATTGTAAGTCTTATGAATGAATATAAGAATGCAATGGTTAGGAAATCCTAGAGGTTGACCTCTCTAGGTAAGTGGACTGACATACTTCTAGTTTGAAGTGTGGAACCACTCTAAATAGCTTGTCTACTTGTGTTTTCTCAATCTCTCTCATCCTTGCTATGCATGTTTTAGTTGCACTCAAATTACCTATTTAGCAACCTTATCTTATCATATATCTTGAAGGTCTAATGAATTTTGTTTAAGTGCATTCAGCTCTATTCACCCCCCCTCTAGATCATCTAATCACCCATCTAGGATCCAACAATTGGTATCAGAGCGGGTCTTCTCCAAGCATACTTCTACAAGTAGGAGAAGATGGGTGACTACCAAGGAGGGAGATACTTGATAAGCCTACCAATCTTTGATGGGAGCAATTTCCTCTATTGAAGAAGAAGGCTTCAATTCTACATCCAAGGATCAAGTCTTGAGATGTGGCAAATGGTGAACAGCCCATACATGCTACCAAAGCAAAGATTGAAGAATGGGATGAAGCTACCTTGAAGAAAGCAACCTTGAATGCTAGAGCCATGCACATCCTCTATGCCTCCATGACCCCCACCGAGTTCAACCGGATTTCTTCATGTGAAACAGCCTATGAGGTATGGAGAAAGCTATGCATCACTTAAGAAGGGACAAATCAAGTGAAGGAAAGAAAATTCTACATGCTCAAAGGGCTGCTTGAGAACTTCAAGATGGGAAAGGAGGAGAGGATAGCCAACATGTACTCAAGGATCAACACCATTGTGAATGGTCTTTCTGTTCTAGGACATCCTATGTCTAGTGGAGAGATCAACTCAAAGATCCTTAGAACTCTCCCCAAGAGGTGGGAACCCAAGGTGGCTTCCATTGAAGAAGCAAGGTCCCTTAAGGATGTCCCTATCGAAGAGCTCATTGGAAATCTACAAGCACATGAAGTCACACTTGACAAGAGGGAGGAAGTAGAAAGATAAGAGGAGGAAGAACTCAAGAGAATGAAGAAGACTTTAATCAAAGCTCAAATCAAGGCTATTGTTGGTCAAGCTTCTCCATCCTCTCAAGTTGAAGAAGATGCCATGTACTCTAAGGATAGATTCTACAAAGGCAAGTCCTCCTCCATCCGGTGCTTCACATGTGGAAAGAAGTGTTACTACAAGGAAGATTGCCCACAAGGCCAAAAGACCCATCTTCATAAGAAGAAGGAGAAATGCCACTCAAGCTCAAGTGGCTCCTCCAACTCAAGCTCAAGTGAAGATTCAAGTGAAGGATCAAGTTCAAGCTCTAGTGATGAAGGAGAATGCTATTTTTCTCTTATGACATCAACAAGTAAGGACTCAAGTGAGGTAAATCTAAACTCTTTAGATAAAGAATCTTTGATTGCTATTTGTGCCTCTCTTAAGTCTTCTAAAAGGATAAGGAAAAAGCTTGCTAGAATTGTTGGTAATTTGCATGTAGAATTAAATGATCTTGAACATGCTAATTCTTGCTTGCTTGATAATAAAAATGCTTGTCTTAGCCAAGTAGACTCTCTTAAACTTGAAAATGCTAGTTTGCTTGATAAGATTAGATTTTTAGAAGCTCAACCTCTCATGCCTAGTTCTAATGAAGAGCATACTTTAAGTGTTGATTCTCTCATGCATGATATTGATGTTCTTAAATATGAAAGCAAGGACAAAGATTTTGTTTTGCAAGAATCAGAAATAGAAAATGCCTCCTTGCTTGCTAAAATCAATGTGCATGAATCTTGTTGTAGTTCTACTAGTAGAGAGAATGATGTTGCTTCTCTTCATATTGATAGATATTCTTATTTAACTAAAGCCTTTTGCTTAGAAAATGATCTTCTGCACGCTAGAGATAATATCAATCATTTGTCTTCTACTATTACTTCTCTTATGCATGATAATGATGGTTTGAGATCTTCTTTGTAAAGATTCTTAGTTGGTAAAAAGAATCTTAATGACATCCTACACCATACTACTAAGCAAATTGGTAGACATGGTTTAGGGTATGATAGTAGTCAAGGGAACAACAAAGATAAAGGACCTCCAATATTCCATGGAGAATCCTCTAGTTCCAAGACTATGGGCACATGCAACTATTGTAATGATTTTGGTCATTATTCTACTTGTTGTCCTCTTAGGAAAGCACCCAAGAGCACTAGGACTTGGGTTGCTAAGCTAACTCCTCCGGACCGAAAAACATGATTGGGGACCATTTCATCTTTCTTCTTGCAGGTCACATGCAAATGGATTGACTTGAGCTATTGTTTTACAAATTGACTTCTAAATCCACATGAAAGAAGAAAGGTGAGATGTGTAGAGGGTTACAACAAGTGGAAAAAGGAATGGTAAGAACAAAAGTAATGTTTTCTTGCTTATAACCATTTCTAACTTGTTTTTGTCAAGTTAGTGTGCACTATACATATGATTTTTGAGTCAAAATTGGTATTTTGTGATTCTCTTCACACTCTTGCTCAAAAACTATTTCTAATGCTTCTATAGTGCATTACCAACTTGCTTAGGCATGTTTGGATATGGTTTATATTTTTAGAATACCTTTAAATATGTTTTTATGAAATATAAGTGCCTTTTGACAGCAGCTCTGTCGGTCAAGTTTGTCCAGTTTGAAACTCGACTAATAGGCACCAATGGCTGTTTCTAGCAGCTGTCATCGGTCGAGTTGTCAATGCACAGAACTTGACTGATAACACTGTGCACAGAATGTACTTTTGGCTTATTGAATGAGAATTTCCCTCTCAACTAGATTTTCTCAACCAATAGCCTTATTCTTTGGCACTCTTTTGGTACCTTTATATGTGCATATTTCCATGTACTAAATTGCCTATCTTGCTCACAACTCTATCTCTCTAATTTCTCTAAATTAGGATACCTATATCTTGCAATTACTTTCTTTGAGTTGTTTTGTATGTTTTGATGATGATCTCTTTGGATCTCTTGGTTGTGTCTAAAATTTCTTCCGTTGCACTCTAACTTGCTACATCTATCTAGATGTATATCTTGCGTTGATACAACCTTGTGGTTCTTAGTGGTAATCATCCTTTGGTAATGGTGCATATTTGTATGTGAGTTATATCCTTTCATGCTTCTAAAATTGCTTATCTCTTTGTTTGGATATATCTCTACATCTAATCATAGCTTGCTTTATCTTATGTATCTTTTGGTATCTCTTTCTATGATCTAGATCCTACTAGTAGTCCTAACATGTGATATCATCTACTAGTAGTTCACATACATGTAGTTCTAACCTTGTTTATAATTGGCATCTTTGCTCATCTATATGATATGATTGTATCTTGTCCCATACATGCTCAAGATTGTTTCTTGAACTGCATATCTACTATCTTGAGTTGCTTGCATAACATTGTGATGCAGGGTACATAGATCTACATTATATGTAGAAATTGGAGTATTTTTGGATTTTATGCATATTCTACTCCAGTTTCAGTTTTTGATGCAAGACTAGTGTTTTTCATGCAGAAACGACCTTCTAAGAAAGACTCATTGCTTTGCCATGAGCCCTGATGCTTTTTGGGCAAATTCTGTCATCTTGAGGGTCAACATTGCATTTCATTGTTTTTCTGTATCACTTTATCTTGCATTTTGGGTTGTTCAAGTATATGCTTTAACTTGTTTTTCTTTCTATGCTTGGACAAGCCCATATATGTTCTCTTCTACTCTCCTCATATAACTTATGTTATCTCCTTTCCTTTACCAAGTGGTGTTTCTTATTTCTTCTTACCCCCATTTTTTGAAATGACAAAGGGGGAGAAAGGTATGTCTTCTTTTAAAAGAGGAAGAAGGCATGTATTACATGAAGAGGAGAAGCATGTCCGTATAAAGGGGAGAAGGTAAAGGGGAGAAGAAATATATGAGTAGAAGACATAGTATTCTATAAAGGTTATGAAAGCTAACCATGCAGGAGAAATAGCATCAATTGAGGGGGAGTATGAGAACTCCACTAGCATCAATTGAGGGGGAGCATATGAGCTCAGTCCTATTGAAACCCCTCAGTTTCTATGAAGGTATGATTTTACTTAAAAGCTTTCAATACATTTATGGAATGGTTTGTCATCTTCAAAAAGGGGGAGAATGTTGACTCAAGGTCAATTAGGTCAATGTTGACTCATGTCTAAATTGACTAAACCCGTGTTTTGATGATGACTAACCATTCCACATATTGGTGTCTAATGCTTCTACTTGAGTGTTTTCAGATTAGGTATAGACACACTCCAAATGCCCTAACTTGCGCATATCAAATTGGATAAAAGACAAGTCAAAGTCAATACAAGTGCACGTTTTTGTAATATGATGTAAATCCATTAGAATCATGTTGTAAATCACTTGTAATGATTGTATGACTTGTAATTAAGCTTAAAAAAATCAGGAGCACTTAGATCAAATGTTTAAGCACTCAAAAGCCATTTTCTAAAATTCACATCAGGTTGTTCAGCGGTCGAGTTCTGTAAGTTGCAAACTCGACTGATCGTGATTGGATCTTGAAAATGACTTTTGATCGGTTGAGTTTACACTTCACAGAACTCGACCGATGGATTACCAGACCAATTCGATTTTCATTGGTCGTTCAAGCTTCCCCAGGACAAACTCGACCGATGGTCTAAATATTGGCTTTGTCTTTTACTCTATCGGTCGAGTTACCCTTATAGAAACTCGATCGATTGCACTGTACGGAAAAGTGCAGAAAAGTGCTTCTAGCCGTTGTGGAGTTACAACAAGTGCAAATATATCTGTTGCAAGCCAAAAAATGGCTAGTTTTCATTCTCAAGTGATCCCAAAGTCTAAGACGCATCCCCAGTGATAAATAGGACCCCTTGGGCTTCATTCCAAGGTGGAGCATTCAATGCAAACTCTATGTGAGGTTCCTATTCTATAGTTGAGTGCTTCCTATAGCCTCCTCTCTCTCTCTAAGCTTAATCACTTGCTACATCCATTAGAGTGAGTAGGAGATTTGTAAGAGAGCTAGTCCTACATGTATATCTTGTGAGGCTCTCACTTCCACCACCTCCCTTTCTCTCATTTCAACCATGAAGATGAAGGTTCTCTCTCTTTGCTAAGAGAGGTGAAGAAGAACAAGGGAAGGCATCCCTTGGTGAAGATCAAGGCTGAAGACTTGGAGCAAGAGTGGGTAAGCCCTTGGTGAAGGCAGAAGACTCCTTGCTCAAGTGGGTAAGTCCTTGGTGGAAGCTTCTCCGAGTGAAGGTGAAGTCAAAGGTGGAAGATCCAAGAAGAGTGGGTAATCCCTGCAAGGCTGAAGACATGTGCAAGAGTAGGTAAGTCCTTCGAAAAAGGCGGAAGACTCCTTGCAAAGTGGGTAAGTTCTTGGTAAGGTTGAAGACTCTTTGTATTGGATAGGTAAGTCCTTTGGTTGGTCATGTATTGTAAGTCTTATGAATGAATATAAGAATGCAATGGTTAGGAAATCCTAGAGGTTGACCTCTCTAGGTAAGTGGACTGACATACTTCTAGTTTGAAGTGTGGAACCACTCTAAATAGCTTGTCTACTTGTGTTTTCTCAATCTCTCTCATCCTTGCTATGCATGTTTTAGTTGCACTCAAATTACCTATTTAGCAACCTTATCTTATCATATATCTTGAAGGTCTAATGAATTTTGTTTAAGTGCATTCAACTCTATTTACCCCCCCCTCTAGAGCATCTAATCACCCATCTAGGATCCAACACATGATGCTTCAACCCTAATAGATATCTTTTTTAATTAATGCACATGACTTATCCCTAAATATTCAATGATGAATATTGAATGTTTAAATAGAAAATGACCCTAATTTATTCTTAATATGTTTAAGTGACTAGAATATGAGTAGTTCTTGTCATATTAAATCTTCCCTAAAATTGTGGTAGTGTAACTCCTTTATAATAATTATTAGTGCATTAATCACATTAAGTACTTATTATTATATATCAAATATTTTCCTAACTCAAAACTAAAACTAAAATGTAATCAAATATTTGGATTACCCATGCTTGAATTAGCTAACCTACCTAATTCCATCAAATTTAGATAATCAAATTATATCAAATAATATTAGAAACAAAAAGAATTATTATATGTATTCTTGACCGACTTATCAAATTATGCATATGTTACTTTATATTACCTAAGTTTCCATTTAACCACCTAGGTTGAGCATGTACCACACTAGTGAATATCATGTGTTATTTTCTATCGATTAGATTAAGATCTAAGGGTGAAGACTCTATCTTCTTCAAATATGCATCTTGTTCATCACGCAGTTGTTGTGTGCAACAAACTCCCTCAAACCTCTCAGTCTCTCCTTTAGGTATCTTTGAGTTCTCACTACCATTGGAATCTGGATCTTGCGTTGCATGAATAAACCCATACTTGATCCCTAGACCACCCTCAAAGAAAATGTAAAAAATGTCATCCTCTACCTCTTTGTCATGAGTTTGTAGCCCATTACCTACAATAACCACACTCTTCTTCCTGTATGCACATGACTTGTTCACAAAAGAGGCATTATCTTGCCAAGATTCTTTGATGAGGAGTATACATAGAGTCATGTGAATCTACAAATGATCTTTTTACAAATTGGCATGTGGTGGAGTTTACCTTGAACCCTGATAGCCTAAAGCTAGGAGAGATATAAGAGAGACATTGTCCAGGCCTATCTGTGCCATAAATTTGATCAGAATGGCTTGCTTTGATGTCTTCAGTGGTATCTGATCCCCTAGTTCAACATAATAGAAGCTAATACACATAGCTCCAATTTGTGTGTTGCATTGATGGATATGTTGATTTCTCATTGTTGTCCTTTTCATGCCCTAAAAGCTGCACTAAGAAAACATACCTGACATTGTAGAGATCCATGTGCCATTGATTTTTATCTTCCACCTCCATAGAATCAGTTTTGAGTTGTAATCATCACTTATTTTTTTTGATCATGGCAGCTACCTACAGATAGAACTCAAGGTCTCCATGAAGAGCTGAGAAGAGCTATATAAGTCTGTAACATTCATAGGGACACTATGGGCATCCATGTTTCATGAAGTGAGGCCTTGGTCACGAGTTCAAATTAGATGATGAAGCTCTTATGTTTCTTCACGGTTTCATGTTAAGGATGAAGAAACCAGATGCAAGGACGACCCCTTTACCCTAGCTCATCTGATTTATGTTGTCACACTACCATTAATAATTTTGAGATTCTGGAAGTTTCAAACATGTACAAATCCTTTTTAGTATTGTGTGTTGTTTTACTCATTTGCATCATATCATACTAAAGTCATTCTAATAGACCAAGGGCGTATTCCTTGGGCCAAGATTTCAGGAATTTCTTTATAACATTTTTTCTCAATTTTGATTGTTTGGTGTAGTCCTATCTTTGATTAACTGAAAACATTTATATGTTTCATTTGGGGTCGATCCTGATATGTTTTTTGATTGTCTTTTTGAGGTCTAAACAATGGACTAAGTTACATGGCCTGTTCCAATATGGTTTTCATGAAGTTTCTACACTTTTATTATAATTAGGGTTTAGGATCCTAATTAAGAAAATGTGGGTGTTATTACATGTTAGTTAATGAATGAGTTTAGGTTAATTGCATGACCATTCCTACTACAAAAAAGTGTATGTGGTACATGCCCATGAATATTCAATACTTACTATTATGTTTACAAGTTTCCCATTACTAACAAAGAAGTTATGAATATGTGATCTAATGATTTAATATTTCAAATTAGATATGCCAATAAGATTTACAAGTATTGATCAAGTTTCAAGATTATGAGTATAAGATACAATTTCAGATCTAAGTTCATGATAGGATTTTAAGATTTTATTGTATTATGATTTATGTACCATAACGTCTAAGATGAAATCAAATTAAGGAGTTATACTACTAGTACATATACCTTATTTAGCGTTGGTTAGTTTAGGTCTACCATGTCAGTTATGTATGCACACCTGAGTGGGAGACACTACAACTAAGGACCTTTTTGCATTGGTTTCTAGGGTAAGAGACAACTGACATCGATGTAGGATGGGTTACTATGAAAAGTAGAACCAAGATAACAATAGCAATATATTGTCAATTTATCATAAAGAAACAGACGACGTAATCTGATATCAAAAAAAATTATAAGATTGTTCTAGGATTATAGTCATCAATTTTGCTTAAAGGAACCTACAATGTAGGTTTGTCTTATCTATTAGAAAGAAGAAACCTATGTCCAAGAACAGACTGCATCGTCGATCCTCCTACAATAACTGATGTTGAACTTCCTTGTTAGTTAAAACTTTAAATGATAACGATAGTTGTGTCATCGCTTTTGTTGAAAAATCTGACGATGTAGATATCCATCGTTATTTTTTAAGGAAAATAATGTCATCAATTAGGTTTTTTATGGAAGTTCTATAAACCTAATGTCTATCTAGTCAGGAGGATGGAGCTTGTAGTTCATTAGAAGTATAAGATTTGCAAGTATTTAGCTTGAAAATGAGCCAATAAAACCTGAAAAGCCTAAAATAATAAACACATACAAAATTTCCCATCCACACCATCCATTTACACACATGCAATTGCATTCTCATCCACACTTTATTCCATTCTCATGCACATACACAATTCATTCACACACATGCAATTATATTATCATCCACATATATAAATGCAAATCTCATCACGTTTGTTTCCCTTCACATTCATTCAACTCATATGCATATATACACCCATCATTGACACATGCATCAACAATTAACTTGCATCAAATATAAAGTTGAAAAAGTCATTACCATAACATGTATATAAAAATCATGAAATAAATATTTTAAAACCATCATATTTTATGTTAATCAAATAAAAAGTTGACTTTCTTCATGAACGACTTTGCCCACTCTTCTTGTATCTCATCCAACTCCTTTTTTGTATAGAGATTTATTGTGTTAAACAATTACAAAGACAATGAAATAATTACAGTTAAATTTAATTTTTTTATATCATCAAATGAGACTATTTACTTATGATTCAAAACTATGTAAATTACTTTTTGTATACAATGGATGTCTAGTGCAACTTGTTTGACAATTAGGTCCATATATCACATCAAGTAGTATTTTCATAACCAATTATTATATTGTATAGAGTACTATAAACTTACCATTATGAGAAATGTTAATATGTATAAATAAGCATAGTTGGGATATATATGTATTGCATTCAAAAAAGTATTTTTCCAATTTATTATTTTCTTTTTTAGCTATAGCTCCTTCGTTCTATTTCAATGTTTTTATACCCCTATAAGCCATAGTAATACATTTAATTGCATTAGTTAAAAATCATGTAATGATGCAAACATTAATGTTTTGAAAAATAAAATCATTTAATTATGATACAATTGTCACTTTTATTGCATGCAAAATGCTCAATATTTTGCTACTCAAAGGATCAAGATAATACACATACTAAGCCTCATGGACAACTACCAACAACTCTCAATGCATATTATTGAGTAAAAAAGAAGGCAAATACAAGAAAACTAAAATTCCACGATAAAATATAATTCATAAGTTAAAATTATAAGAAAATTGCCCGAAACTTTCCCACCGTAGAAAGGAGATATAATCACATTCTTTCCTCAGTAACAAAATAGTTAAATGCGGAAAAGTAGTAATCATTGACTGAACTTTGGTCTCTAAATACACATCTAATACATTGGAACAAGAAATGATATATTCTTTAATGAGAATTGTACACTCACCATATATAAGTAGTTTCACAACACATGTCTAGATTAGTTTAGGAAACAATTCATGATATATTTTCACATAAATAGAACATGGTATCTAACCATAAGATCTCACTATATCCAAAGTTTGATCATGGTTGTATTCAACCATCATAACTAAATCGCTTCAAAATATCTTTCTAGAATACACTAGTGTTGTGATCTTACCCTGCAACATCCTCCTAAATACAAACCATCATAGTTGGCCCTTCTTATATAGTTTCTAACCATGGTGCCAATCCCCTGCACTTAGGACCTAGAAAGTTGAATAGGACCTACAGAATACAAGAAGGTATATAAGGCTTTGGATGAGGAACAGTAGGGGGCTAGGTATGCACTATGGTCTGTATTTATTCTAATACCAATTTCCAATTATATAAACAAATAGAAAAGTATCATAAATGTAAATACAATGTAAATTTATAATACATTCTCATAGAGAACTCTAGCTTTTGGGCACACAACCACACAACCTTCTCTTCTCCTACCGTGTTGTGCTCAAGGTGGCCAAATGGTAGTGGTTCATCTTTCAATTGCAGATAGGCAAGTTGGATAGTCACACAATGCACATTGTTAGGCATTGGAGAACCATGAACCTTGTTAGACGAAAGGTGTAGCAAAACCTCAACCAGTCCCATGACGTAGACAACAAATACATGAAACTTTTGTTACTCCACCTATTGTAGCCTTTAGAGTATACAACCTCAACACATAACTGTCCTTCATAAACACAGTACAACCTATGTATGACAGTCTCTTAGAATCATTAACAATGTTTTTGTTTAAGGAAGGTGGATTTGTAAGATTTATTCCACAACTATGTAACATCACATCAACCATGTCTATCGGAATAAGTTCGTTCACATCAACATCATCGATAATTTATTTTTAACACAAGTACCACTATAGTCATCTACTAATCTCATAGTAAGAATCTCTCCATGCCAATGCCATTCTGTATACCCATGTACAATCTCGTTGCACATGACATGACTTTTGATTTTGTCAAAAATGTCGACTTTCAAGTTGTTACTATGATTCCTACACGTACAATATAACCTATCTCCAGTTGGTTTACTATGTTCATCCATCTTATAAATTGATTAAGAATAGTAATGAACTATGGACTTCAGTTAATTGGAATGGAAATCCATGATTAATCCATTCTAAGGACATAAAAAAGATGAGTATTGAATCAGGTGTTAGCTATGTCAATTTTAAAATAAAGTATATTTGAATTGAATCAGGTGTTGGGAAAATATCCCATTTTGAACACTTTGTCTCACTAGAAAGTGTATAATGTTTATTCACTTTTCAATAATACTCTGTTTGCATTTTTCTCTAGTTTCCAAGTATACTAATGTCGATGGGAAAATACTCTCCTACATATGTACTTAGTGAATAAATAGGGAAGTGTTGACAAAACATCTTAAAAACTGAGTACATATTATATACTTATATCCTAAGATAGATTACGTTCTCAAGAACAGTTTCAAATTGGGGACTTTCTAAGATTTACTCCAATATGTAAATCTTAGATGAGTTTGTAGGCCAAAAAAATATAGGGATTACAATTTAAAGATTAACATTTATCATCTAAGGTTAAGATTTAGGTAAATTTATATCAATTTCAATAAAAATCAAAAAATTAGATAAATGCATATCAGTTCTAGTGTATTGATCTATAAGAGTGATTATATAACCATACAACATTCAAATTGCTTAAAATAAACAATGTACTTAGCATAAATATTAATGGAACATTCATCACAAACTTCATATTAATTAAATGCATAATATACTCTTGGACCTCATCATTCATCGCATGCATAATTGTATTTAGGTTATAAAACAAAGAAATGGACCTTGCAGTCTAGGAGAGGAGGAACAACTTTTGTGCGCACAAATAGAGTGATGAACAAATAGAGGAGACAAGGGCATGAAACAGTGGGAACGACTCCATGCTCCAACTCTTAGTTCTAAGTAGAAGCAGAAGTGGTGACGATGGCATTTCAAAGTAGGAGCAGATACGATAGTGATCTAAGAAGCTAGAATGGTGGTGCCACAAAGAGGATGGCGACAATGCACAGAGGAGGAGGGGCAATAGGTAGAAAGAAGCAGCTAAAGAAGCTAATGATGGTGGAGAAAGGAGAACAAAGTAGAAGTGCTAGTAGTGATGGATAGAATGGAGGCGGAAACAATGAGTGGAAGAAAAAATGATATTGTCGTTGTCATCGCTAGAGAGAGGCAACTAGGTCACACGCGTTAGGAATATAGAGAATGGGGGAAACAAAAGTTTGCGGGTTCTATTAATGGAAACTCCATTATTGATTTTGTTAGAAAATGAAGACATAGGTCGTGTTTCCGGTTTCATATAATACAACCAATACATAGTTGAATGTCTTTCATTTTTTTAGCAATAGGAAACCGATGACATATGTCATTATCTCTATTAAAAAATGTCACTTTCATTGAGACTTATAATGTCAGTTTTAAGATTAGATCGATGACATATGTAAATCTATGTTGTCAGTCTTACATTAGAAAATCGAAGACATATGTCCTTATTACTAAAGATGCCACCCTCATCATGACATATTGTGTAGGTTTTCAAGACCAAAACCTATGGCATAACAGACTGGCCTAAACCACACATACAAAAGAAGCGGATTTAAAGTAGTTGGACTCTTAAATTTGTAACCCAGCTCTTAGGCCCCTACAATATGGGTTCTGATGTAGTAGTTGGGGTCGATCCACATGGACAAGGTTGGGAAGTGCTGATAATGTAGAATTTTATCTCAGTTACACCATCCAAAAAGGGTAGGTTAAGATGGTGTTCCTTATGGAATGATGTTACTCCAAACAAACAAGTAAAATAAAGGTATAGAAACAAAAAAAAGTAGAAGAAAACAAGCCCATGATAATGAAATATGGATAAGAACTTGGATTGGGTTTCACCTACTAAGATCTCTCACCAACATACAATACTCACACCATTTGTATACCCTTAGTAAGATTATAAGAAATCATCATATGTGTCTATTCTCTCCTCTCTCGAGCTTAGAGTAGATCTCGATTATAAGGTTGTCTCTCACTCAAGATGGCAAAAAAACAATCACAAATATAGCTATATGATCATAAGATTAAGCACTCGAACATTCTCATGCATTCATGAATTCCAAAACATTTAGATAAGGTTAGTGTTACTCTTTCGAGAAACTAGCTATCAAACATCACAATATGGTATCTAATCATACAAGTGGTTCATTAAGACCAAGGAAATGGAGATAATATTTGCTAAGAGCATATAATTCAAACGGATGTAAGTATATATATGTTGGTCGAGACTTAGTGGCTACTCCCAACCCAAGAAATGAGTTTAGCCACTCATGTTTATGAGTAGCATTACACATTTACAGAGGTAAAGATACATCAAGATAGGTAAAGTGATAGATGAACAAAAAGAGAGGGATGATAGATCTAAAGAAGTGTGAAGGAGATACACCAAAAATACTCCTTCAGATCTAGTCCCAACATCGACATAGAAAATGGTTAGAAACTCCTTCTCTCTCGAAGATGATCGTGATCTTCTGTATCCTCGAGACCTTCCTCTTTAGAGTTAGAAGATTGGCGAAGGTGGATATGGGTGACTCTGGAATCCGGGAACACTTCGTTGTATCTCTGATGATCCGACCCCCCTAAATAGATGAGATGGGGATTTATTTATAGATGTTGGTCACTGACTTAATTGGTTATAGAGGCCACTACGTTAAGTAGGTGTCGTTCGGTACCTTCTATCAAGTCCTTCAACCACAATGCATCTTTAGTATCAACCGCTAGGAATGTAGACTCCCCACCCACATCGATCTTAAGATCTTTCATCCTGTAGTGACCGATGTGCATGCTTCTCCTTTTGGTCGCAAGGGGTAGAGATGTGTAGTGACCACAACTATTGTTTCCCCTTTGTTCTCTACACCTGGTGACTTGTAATGACTGTAGGGTTTTGGCATGTTTGTCCTTTGGTCGCAAGGATGCTTGACGCTCATCGACCCTTACGGTGTTGTCTTCAGGTGTAGCGACTGATTCAAAATTCTATACAAAGAAAAGAGGGTCATGAGTTTGGGTAGTCACACCAGGTCTTGTCAAAAGCAATTAAAATTAGTTAGACAAGTCAGCAAAAGATGTTTAATATAAAGACAAAATAAGCACATAATGTCCACAAAATTAGATGTTACCCACTCCCCCAAAAATAGTCTCTAGCTTGCCCTCAAGCTATTAGATAAAATCAAAGCATTGAGTGATGAGCTATGTCTATTTTCTTTTTGATAAACACACCACCACAATATTATCCCATCCTTACAGAAAAATCTTTGTGACAGACATGGTCCACTTACTAAGGTCTTATTCCTTCCTTTTATTTCTAGAGTTGTGTGACTTTATGCACCTTCCACTTCCATTTTTAGTGAAGGACTCTCCCTTGCAATGTCCTTCCTAGGTTCCTAGCCGTACTCATAAATGGTTCCTGCAAGGGGTATCTTTCACACCCTATCTTTATTTTGGTTGCATTTAAGCTATTGTGTTAGGGTATGTTAGGCTTTAAGTTTGTTCTTACATTTCTCTATTTACCTCAACTAGAATGTTGTCGTAATGACAATGTCGCACAAATTGGCCCTGATTTAGTGTCAGGTGCTTGTGTGAGGTCCGCTTCAAAATGTAGGTGTGTTAATATTGGCTTCCAGATTCTACTACTAGACACAACATATCTGCATTATCAAGTGCAGAACTACACTATCCGTGTGAAATCCTTCAACATTTTTCCAGGCACAACTCTCATGATTTTATCTATTTTTCCTTTTTATTTTCTCATTGGCTTAGGAAAAGGGATTGATAAGGTTTTTGGACGGCCAAGCCTCTTTTGATCCCAAAGTAGGGATTTTTAGAACTAGACGGGGTAGCTATTTCCATCTTGCTAGAGGTGTATACTTTTTGAATAGTACCACCATGATAGTATGATTGGTTAAGAATGTCCTCCACGAGTAGATAATAGACCATGGCACATGTGACATATTATTTCTTAGTAGTAATTGATATGTGGACATCAGACTCACATATAGGTATCCTCCCATCTTTAAGATATCTCAGAGGTCATCTTTGAGTATGTATATTACACCCCTTTTGAATGCAAATCTCCCACATTATCATCCTCTTTCATCATATCCATTATCAATAGTTGTGAATCCTAGGACAAATCTTTATAGGCCCATATGTCAAAGTCGTGAAAAGATGGTTCTATGGCCCATACCATCCCATTTTTCCTTACCTCCTGTAGTTCTTAATCATTAATCTCCCCCTCTTCATTGAATCTAGTTTCTTGTCATTCAACAACTTCTGGGATAGTTGTGGCGATTGAATTTTTGGTAGCTATCTTTTCTAGAAGGTTTTCTTGCTCAGTCTGTTTGACATGATGTTGGTTCTTATCAGATGGCAACCTATCTTCCAAGTTGATGCATGAGTTGGTTCAGAAGGATCAACCCACAAAGTCCTTAACTACTCTCTCCAAGGATTTTTCTCTAGTAGGGGGATTCCTATATGTAGTTTGTGTGGCATGGTGTCAGGGGGCATCACCGAGTCATTGAAGAAGCGGCAATCGTATATAACTTTGACAGTATAGGTGCCATGCCGGCCGTGCAAGTTTTCAAGACAGATGTCCTATAGCGGAATGCCCTTATTGATCGCTTCCATCATCCTTGGTACAATGAACATGTAGTCTCCTGACCCTTCTTTTTCTGGAGGTACCTTTGTGGATATTCAAAAGTTCTCCCAGTTGGCTTGTGGTGGTCTCCTACCGACTGTATGGTGTGTTGAAGGCGAAGAGGAACTTTTAGGATGTCATGAGCCTCCTTTTTTTTATGATAAGTGATGTGCTTGGCAGCTCCGTAACGCAACAATGGTATACTATAGTAAGGTGCTCGTAAAGATTTAGGACGATTATCTCCCAATGCTTAACTATTCTGATCGTTAAGGTGACAAATATGGTCTCTGCCCTTGTGACCACACTTTGAAATTCTTTCAAAATTTTAGAGTTATAGTTTTTTTCATACATCATCCTTGCCAAATGTGTTGTGTCAATAAACATTGGTTGCCCCTTCTTCCAGCGTGGTTGTACAAAGTACCTTGAAGAGTTTGTTGTGTACTCTAGCTCTTTGTAGAAAGACCCCCCTGAAGTGTTCTCTTGCTAGAGTTCCCCCGTTGTTGTTATAAAGTATGTTAGTACACAATAGGTTTTTGTTAAGGATCTCAGAAAGGACATGGACATCTCTATAGGTTATTCTAGACACTGATGACATAGCCATTCTGGCCAGTTTGCACGGAAGTGGGGGAGCCACAACTACTTCATCTTTCTCCATAGAGGGATGTTGTTCCTTTTCTAGTGCACCAGCAAAGAATGAGGCTAGACCACTTCCCTTGTCATTTGACATCCCTTCGCTATCCATTTGTGCTCTTAAGGGTAGGGAAGCTGTGGCTAGTAGAGAGATGGGAGCAAGACTTTTAGTAATCTTACTTGGATCTAAATGTATTTTATCGTCAATTGTGATTGTGTCAACATGCTCTTATACAGACTGACTTGCATTTGATGGCTTTCCAAGTGTTGCTTCATTGAATGCTGGTAAAGTGGCAACCATCTTGCTATCATACACAACACCATTGTGTTCATTGTGGACAGGTTGTTGGAGGTAGATGCCATAGATATCCATGCTTATGTTCATCTCATCTAGGATATGATTTAGTGTTGATATCTCACCAGATGTTAACTTCTCATCATTGGTGTCCCCCCTACCTGATGGTGCCTCCAGTGGGTTAGTTCTCCAAGATCGGCTCATCATCAGTAGGTTGGAATTTTAAATAAAACTCTTGCATGTTGTTGTTTGTGCCTTTAGCGGTTGGTTCCTCATGGGGTGCCTGAATTTCTTGATTAGCTGGTCCTTCTAGGGGCTCCTGAGGTGAACTTCAAATCTCTCTCCATGTACCTAGAGTGCGCTCAGTGATTCATCATCCTTGATTTGTTCTCCGTTAGAAAGGATCGAAGATGCTTGAGATGGTGAAGGGTTGGAAGTTCTTCTTAACCTCTTCATCATCCGCCTTTCTTTCAGTAGCTAGCATCAATCCTCCATCTCTTTTCATTCTTCTTCGAGCTTTTTGTATTCTTCTTCTACATCCTTGAGAGCATGCTTGTGATGTAGGCGCATGTCCACCATATCCTTGCACATTGCTTCTCGCTCTCATCTAAGTGCTTCCATCTCCGCAGCCATCACTTGCATGGTATTTATCCTTGTTGATTGGTTGAGTAGCACATTGGTCATGACTTCTAGTAGTGTTGTGGTTCTATCATCAATTCTTTGTACATGCGTTGCTAATTCCTATAGGATAGAAGTGATAAGCATATTTACTGAGGATGAGTTATTCATTTCCACCCAAATTGCATCAAATTGATGTCCCAACTCTTCGCTAAAAGTTGGTGTCCGTCATTTTTGTTCGCTTGTAGGTATTATTGATGCAACTGCCATTGTATTAGAAGTTCATGACAGTGGCTGGGTGTTAGTGCCAACTTCAGGTTGGGGATCGAGTTGTTCCTCTTGTGGTGTTGCTTGTACAGGTTCTTCTTGCGCTTTCTCTGTACATGATGGCTCATGTGAGTCCTATGTTATTTCAACTGGAATCTCTGGTGCTGCTTTGACTATTTGAGGAGGCAGGGTTGATTTCTTGGGGCTCTCATTATGCCCCATTTGTTCTTTCTCAGATTATGTTATTAGTTTCTGATCCGCTGTAGGTACGCTGATTTGGTCACCTGGTCTTTCAACTGGTGCTTCTTGTACTATCTAGTTAACTACACGTGAAGGGGGGTGACATGGAATCTATCATCGTCATGCGGGGTGGTCTCATCTGCCATAGGTGGTTGTATTGCAACCCCTTCTTTGAGTGGTTGAGATTAGGGAGGTTGAGTCTCTTGTGTAGTTGCTTTTGATAGGGCTCTGCGGGACTTGTTTCCAGTTTCTTCATCTTCACTGGGCATGCTTGTGTTGTCTCTTGTACTTTTGCCCCTTCTTACTGGACTCCAACAAGTGAGTGTGGAGTTTTTGGTCGCTGGATAGCACTAGAGTGCATTTTTTCAACTTCCTCCATACTAGGTCACAATTTGTGCACATCATAATAAGCCATCTCTGGGAGGGGGAGTAAAAATTTAGAATGGGATTGTTTGTAAAAGAATTTTTCTCCCTTTTGAGCTAGTATTGCAATGGTTAACATGGACCTAATATCAATCTTCATGTATCCCTCAGTAGGAACGTACCTTCTTAACTACTCAAGCTCCAAGAAGTAAGATTCAATGAGGTTTATTTGGCCCCCCATGTAGAAGTCCCTAGTCTTCTTGGCTTCTGGTCCCACTGTTGCTGATAGTATTTCGATCAATAGTCGTCCAATGTTGACTGGTCTTTTCTTCAGCATTGACCCGATTAGGAATATATTCCCTTTTTACGAACTTCTAGTCTTAGATCACATGTAGACTGAGTTTGTAGTGGCCTTTTGGATCACCTTGTTAAAGCATTAAGTGTTGAGAGTTGCCTTGGACTTCCCCGGATAGTGTATGGTTTATTCAGTCAACTATTCCCACATCTTGTGGCTGATATAGCCTATAGTTTCCTTTTCATCGGGGGTTGTTGTGCAAAATTTAGCTTCTTCATCAGACGCAGTGAAGATTTTACTTAGAATGTCCTCAGTGACATAATCGTCTTTGTCCCCCATCTGTACTTGGAGTTTGAAGTCTCCCCCAACCTCCTTCTTTTCCCTGTCTCTCACTGGTACCTTCTCAGGTGCGGACATAAATTTGATAGTCAATTCGTTTAGTGAGAAGGCATTGGTTGTGCATAGGGTGCATAGATTTGCTCCGTCTAGGAATTCCTTCACCCTTTCATGGATACCCAATTTTTGGAAGTCATGGATGTCAATGTATCTTGTAGGCTTAAAGACTTTTGTTCTCTTGATTATATTGTAGCTAGACTGGTGCACCATGTCTTTGGGTATGAATGTTTCTCGTTGTTGTGTATCAGAGCTTTGTCCTATGCCGACTATTGAGTCTTCCTTTTGTTTCAAAACCCTTGACTCAACCTTTACTACCACCTTTGTCTTTTTGGTTTCCTTGATATCTGGCACTGCCACCTTTCATTTCTTCTTTCCTTTGGGTCCCTCCTCTAGTAATACATATTCAGATGTTTCTATTTCTTTTGTGCCTTGGGTTGGTTCTGTATCCCCTTGTGACTCATGCCCAAGGATGATCTCATACTTCCCTTTGATTAGTAGTAAGTGGATCCTCTTGTGTTCCAACATGTTTTGATCATCCTACAGCCAGTGACGTAGCCACATATAGACCTGGGTGGGCAAGTGCCCTACCCAGGATCTGTATTTTCAGACTATTTGATCTCTATTTGATTTGGAATTTAGTGGAAAATATCCATTGTGCCCTACCCTATTCGGCTGCAAATGGCTATGTATATAATGGTGGTGCCCCTCCAGCCCAAATTTCCTGGCTACGCCACTGCCTGCAGCTCCTTGTCTATTTCTTATATTGTTTGTTTTACCCCTTCTAGGGATGTTGCATGTTTGTTCAAGAGGTTAGAGCTTGAGGTTGACATCTTGCAGTTTGAGTAATGCATATTGTTAGACATTCAATATTATATTCTTTAATATTGTGTTTGATAACAATAATTATCAGATATGAAGTCAGTGATTTTCACAGATAGTAAATAGTGTAGCGGTCGCAATAGATCATTACTTGTTGTGGTCGAAATAGAAGGTTAGGGTGTGGCGACCGAAATGGTCAGAGTCAACATATAGTAGTACCAGTTGCTACAGGTGGCCATCAACAGTAGTGGTCGAAGCAGGCTCATAGTCGTGAAATAATGTCTTCATGTAGCGTTCTCTACAAGTGTAGCGGTCACTATCGATCCATGCAGGGGTGTCAGTTGAAACAGATGAAAAGAACGTGGGGTTACTATAACAGTCAGTATAGGTGTAGATGTAGTAGGGCACACAAGGTTGTAGTGGTCAAAATAGGTTCAACAATATAGATGGAAGGTGGGTTCCAGTCATAGTGTGGGGGGATAGAGAGTCAAAAGAAGGTGATTCATGGCATGCCAGGATTGTCAGAGGAGAAGAAGAAAGTGAAAATGAAGTGGTGCGAAGATCATCGTCGTACCTACCAGAAGTTGAAATGAGACGAGAGAGTGAGAGTGAGAGAGGAAAGGTTCTTCAAAAAATTATTGTTGGGAGCGGGTCTCTGATTTCTACAGCGTTGTAAGTTGCCACCGGTGTGCTTTAGCCTTTCGAGGTTCTTCAAAAAATTATTGTTGGGAGCAGTTCGCTGGAGTCCTGATCGTTCCTCAGTTTATCAGAGGATAGTCAGAGTCATAGAGTGAGAGAAGGGGGCTTACTGTTTTGGGTTTTCCCTTTTATACTGGGATATTAAAGCTGCGTAGGGACCTCTACAGAAAGAGCAGTGTTTTGGTCACTATGTTCTAAAATAAAATGCAGTGGTAAAGAAAAAGAGTAGTAGCGGCCCCTACATCTATAGCGGTCTCTACCCTCATGAAACATTTTTTATTAAGGCTAGAAATTAGTAGCGGTTGCTACATCAGTGACATGTAGCGGTTTCTACAAGGGTAATTCCAAAACTAAAACCATTAAACTATTAGGATTAATATTCTATCCCTAGTGCATTCTAATTAAAGATGTAAAGATGTCAATGCAAAGCAAAAATTTCCAACCTTCACTACTTTTGAAAGTGCAATCGGTATTAAGACTATGAGATTTATATGTACAGTCTAGAGATAACTAATGAAAGGGAAAAAATGCAAAAATTAAAGGAAGTAGGAAATCCTTGGGTTTCCTACCATGAAGTGCTAATTTATAGTCTTTATCTTGACTCTCGTATCTGAATTTTTATGGTTCTTCATGTGGAGCAAAGTTGGGCTCTTCCAAGTTGTGTTCTGACCTCCTGATTAAGGCCTCGACTTCATAATACCTTTTCATTCAATGTCCATTCATCTTGAAGACACCAATATTTTCACTAGCAATCTCTATTATTCTAGATGGATAGGTTTTCAAAATAGAGAATGGGCCAGACCATCTGGACCTGAGTTTTCCTGGAAACAACCTAATACTAGAGTTGAATAGGAGAACCTTTTCCCCTTCGTACACATCCTTGCTTTTCAGGTGAGCATAATGACACACCTTGGTTCTCTATTTGAAAATGTGTATATTTTTGTAAGCATGTAACCTCGACTCCTCCAGCTCTTGCAATTGCAAAAATCTTTTCATTCGTGCTTGATTCAAGTCCATATTCAAAAATGTGATGGCCCAAAAGGCCTTGTGTTCCAACTCCATTGGTAGGTGGCGGGATTTTCCATAGATAAACCTATAGGGAGTAGTCCCTATTGGTGTCTTGTATGCGGTAAGGTAGGCTCATATTGTGTCATTGAGTTTCATCGACAAGTCTTTCCTTGTTTTGCTAACTATTTCTCTAGGATTTAATTTATTTGTCTATTTGATACCTCCACTTGTCCAAACCTTTGTGGATGATAAGGTGTTGCTATCTTCTGCTTGACTCCATATTTTTTCAACATAACTTTAAACTATCTCTCCCTAAAGTGGGATCCCCAGTCACTTATGAAGGTGCATGGGACCCCAAATCTCATAAAGATATTTTTATCAAAAAGCTAAATCACTGTTTTTAAGTCACATGTTTGGGTAGAAACAACCTCTACCCATTTTTAAACATAGCCCCCAACAACTACAATACATATATTTTCTCTTGAGAATGGGAACGGTCCCATATAGTCGATCCCCCATACATCAAAAATCTCTACATCAATCCAGTCTTACATTGGCATCTCGTTTCTTCTTGAAATATTTCCTATTCTTTGGCATTTGATTACATGCTTTGACAAAAGCTTGAGAATCCTTAAATAAGGAAGGCCAGTAGAATCTAGATTGTAGGACTTTTGTTTCTATACTTTCTCCTCCTAGGTACCCTCCATAAGACAAAGAATGGCATTCTTGCAAGATTTGAGTTACTTCTTCCTCTGATATAGACCTTCGGTATAGGTTGTCAGCACATCTCATGAACAAGAGTGGGTCATCCCAATAGTAATTCTTCATATCAGAAAACAACTTTTTTTTTATAGGTGATGTCACATGGTAGTTGCTGGCGTGCCATATAGTTGCAGATATCAACAAACCATTGTAAGTTTCTCTTAATGAACTTTGCTATCATCAGAGCTTCATTGGCATAATTGTTGTTGACATGTAACAGATTTTCCTCCATAGTCACAATCCTTGAAAGGTGGTCTGAAACCATGTTCTTTGTTCCTTTTTGTCAATGATCTCATGATCAAAACCTTGCAACAGTAAATCCCGTCTCAAAAACCTTAGTTTTGTATCCTTTTTCTACATCAGGTTCTTAATTGCCCCATGGTCTGTAAATACCTTCACATTTGAGCCTATCAAGTAAGATCTGAATTTGTGAAATGCAAACACAATCACCAACATCTCCTTTTCTGTCGTGGTGTAATTGACTTGGGCTTTGTCAAATGTTTGACTGGCGTAACATATTGTGTGATGTTTTTTATCCTTACTTTGTTCGAGAACAGCTCCAATGTCATAATCACTGACATCGCAGATTATTTCAAAAGGGAGCTTTGAATATGGAGCCTGTAGGATTGTGGTTGTAGTTAAAGTATTTTTCAGAGTGTTGAAGGCATCAAGGCACTTATCTGAAAAATCAAACTCAACATCTTTCACCAAAAGGTTCGACAAAGGCTTGCCAATTTTTGAGAAGTCTTTAATAAACCTCCTATAATGGCCAACATGACCAAGAAAACTTCTTTCCCCTGTTACTTATTTTGTGGGAAGGAGTTTGGATACAACTTCAATTTTAGTAAGATCAAACTCTATTCATTTTTGAGAGATTTTATGTCCCAACACAATACGGTTATTTTATACCATAAAATGGCATTTCTCCCAACTCAAGACTAAGTGTTTCTCTTTGCATTGTTGTAAGACTAGAGACAAATTTGTGAGATACTTATCAAAATCTATGCCATATACTGAGAAATCAACCATAATGATTTCCATTATATCTTCTAGGAAGTCTGAGAATATGGAAATCATACATCTTTGAAAGGTGGCAGGTGCATTGCATAATCCGAAAGGAATTCTCTGAAAGGTATAGGTGATGTAAATAAAGGTGAAGGTGGTCTTCTCCTGATCATCTGGGTGAAACAACACTTGATAAAATCATGAATACCCATCTATGAAACAAAGATATAAATGATGTGCCAGCCTTTCCAACACCTGGTCAATAAAGGGCAAAGGGAAATGGTCTTTCCTTGTAGTTGCATTTAATTTTTAGTAATCTATGCACATGTACCAACCTATCATAGTTAGTGTTGCTACTGCATTGCCATTTTCCCCTTTCATAATAGTTATCCCTCCTTTCTTGGGTACAACATGAATTGGGTTGACCCAATTTCTATCTCTTATAGGATATATGATGCCAGTGTCTCACAACTTGATTAATTCCTTCTTAACAACCTCTTTGAGCTTCTGATTTAGCTTCCTCATCAGTTGAGATACAAGCTTTGTAGTGTCTTTCAAGTTTATGTGGTGCATGCAAAGGGTTGGGCTCTGTGAGAACCCGTCACACTAAATGAGATTACTCAAAACATAAAACACAATCGATCTCTAATTAATCACATACCCAAAAATATGGGTAAATTAAAACTGATTTCAACATCAACACCCGCTCAAAAACATTTGCATAAGAACCCAACATCTTTCTTTTATCCATACTATGACAAGAATTTGATACAAATTGTTCTATCGCCTTAGGCACAACATATATACACAGGAGAACAATATTCATATATGCCACAAAAACAAGCATTAATATGCTACGAAAAGTCTGATTCATTTGAAACACCATATACAAACTTTTCCTACCCAGACCTGAGAGTACATGGATGACTCTAGGAAACACTACACATCTAATCAACTTTCTCAAAGATTCATTACTATAGTTCCTCTTTGCTACCACATGTTTGTTTTTGTCACTTTTGATTACCTAAAAAGATGTGGCGAACCACAAGGGTGAGACCCATGTCCCAGCAAGAGATATAACCTCCAACAATGCTTATTGATTACAGCATTTTAAATAGTTGATAACTAAGTAGTTGGAGTATTTAATAATCAATTGAACAATTCAAGTATGCAAAATAGATTAAGCAATTAATTTTAGCAACAAGTATGATCATCAATACATATATAGATAACAAATAAATCCATTTATCTAGATAGATATCTACTCAAATATCATCAAATTGCATCTAATAACAATCATTATCATTATTCTGACTATCATCATATTCCTTACTAACAGTACAAGCAATCTAGTAGCATAAGCATCCCTGACATCATGAATATGTATAGTAACATAACATGGCTATCAATATTGGCATCTCAAATAAAGGGAACAGATCCATATCATAAGTATAACTAACATCATAACACAATGAACTACATAGGCATGATTAGCAATTTAAACATTTCTAATTGCATAGGCATGGCTAGCAATATTAAACATAGCTAGCAACAACATCTTAACCATCAATGTTAGTATATTTGACAACATAAGCATGTTTACAACCTGAGAATAACTAAAAAATAAGCATATCTACTATCTCTTATTGTACTATACATGATCTCAGTGAAAAGAAAGAAAACAAGGTTTATCATCCAATATGAAGCGTTGTGTATAACCCTAAATAGATATGCTACACTGCTGTCTTACATTTTTTATTATGCCCTGAGGAATTTGAGGACACCACTCAAAATCCAACTAACCATTGCTAAGTCGAAATCAGTGCCATATAAGATCTAGGAAGAGACGGACTCCTAAGATCTTCTCCGGCCCCGGTCAGTACGGGTCCTCCACAGCGACACATAAGGTCAAGCTGCTAACAGCCTAGTCCGTCCTTGGTACAAGTCATGGCACTAGTGAAAGGAGGTGGGTACGCACACTCTACCATCTGAGGTACAACCGCAGTTGTCCTCCAATCTCGTCACATATATAATCACATCATATGTATGAGGCATGACCATAGCCATCCTCCACAACCTGCATAGTGGATGACAAGGATATATCCTCAACTTGCCACCCCCACATACTCAACAGTATGCGCTCTGAGTTTCCCTTAGGAATACTCGTTTCACCATCTGGCAAGTTATGACACTCAGATGGATCTATGGCACAGGGCACTACATGATTTGAGTTTCACTTGATTAGTTATGCCAATTGGGTGAATTAAGGTTGCATCAAACAAGTGGATATACAAACCCTAATTCACTTTCAACAAGCATATCAATATCAAAACTTTTAAAAGATATAAATTGTGTGAAACATAATTTATCATCTCATCATCACATGGTACCATTCACTCGATATTCCTGAGACCACACTAGTCATCATACTATTACAAGATATAAATCCTTTTCACAATATCACAAGGTATCAACCCTTATCAACACAAGAGGATTACACCTCATTCAGGGCTCAACAAAGCCCAAAGGTCATTAAGACCATCATACTATCACAGGATATAAATCATTTTCACAATATCACAAGGTATCAACCCTTATCAACACAAGAGAATTACACCTCATTCAGGGCTCAACCATGCCCAAAAGGCATTAAGATCATCATACTATACCGTATAAGACCACCATTATCTTTGCATTCCTTATAACAAGGCTGAACAACATCACTTACATATAATACACCAGATCAACACAATATTGCATTAATGAGCTAGGAGATATTCATAAACAATCATAGCAGGGTTATATTAACATTATGAACATTCCTTTATTACGTCAACATGCAATGAATATAGATATGATTAACCCTCATCATATTCATAATGCACATGTTTAGCATAAGAAAGTATCAACCATGTGGCTATGATAACCACCAATTAACATATTAAGGTTATGATCATATTAAGGAGGCTATTTCACCATCATTCCATCATATTAGAATGTTAAACATGAATAATCATCATTATCTATTTTAATTATAGTTGGGTTCAACAAGATAAATTATATTAATGTTACTCATCAGCACTTATACCCAAACCCTAACTCACGACATCCCCATTGGATCATGGATGCATAAGGTGAAGCATCACCATCACATTACATACTATTCTTAACTATGAACCCACACATAAATCAAGATGTAACCATCGGGTTATAGCATACTAGAGTTTCAACAACAATAAGAGAGTATGCCATGATTGTATTAATCATTCAAGGACTATTCATACCCAATTACCATTATTTAGTTATATTAAAGCAAGGTCTAACAAGATATACCTCATTAGTGCTACATATCAACACAATATGGTTATCATCCCTTCTATTCATATGAGTGAATAGGTAATACTACCTTATTAAGGGTAACCCTCCATTTGTTCCATCATCATTCAACCCATATCACCATACCACAATGTCACCCAGAACCATTGGATGTTTAAAGGTAGGACCATTGGTTATTTACATAAGTAAACACCTTGGATAAACCACCTATGAAGTCCTTGATTTGTTCTCTAGAAAGAGTCACTTTATAACCCTAGACATCCCTTGATGAACAACATGAAATGTTCCATTGAGAGTAGGTCAAAACCCACAATCGACTGTTCATGTAAAACAAGCCATCCATTGTCAACAAGTAAGCTCCTAAAGTTGATCATATAAAGGAAACCATCTAAATCAAATTATTAGGACCAACATATTACCTTATCCACATTCCACTTTATTGGGGGAATCAACATTAGATCTTGACAATTGGGACAAGTTCATGTGTTAAAACCATCAATTACAGTATAGGTCTGACCATTGCATCAAATGACCCAAGAAACCATTGGTCTAAGGCATAATAGATGCTACAACTATATGATTAACTCACCATAGGTTTTGGATACCTAATCCACCATCATTAGGGACCATTAATTCACCATAGGTTGTTATATCAGCACTATATTCATGAATCAACATCAAATATTAAGCTAATATCATCATTGATTGATAAAATCAATAGGCTACTTAATGGTTGATCATTAAACTTCTAATTGATCCAAAACCTGACATAAGGGGGTTACCATAGGTTGTCACCATCATCTAATACCTTTGATCTCAACCATCAATTGTCATGAAGACAACACCATAGGGTTGTTGCAATGGTACCATCATTGGGTCATGGGTTTATAGAAGAAATCAACTTAAAACCCTAAAATTGACCATTGGTTGATAGGTGCTTAGTACCATAGGTTGTCAAACCAACCTGATACAAGTCATATTATAACTTAGGAATAATGTACACATGATCACAGGTTCATCTATAACTGAAATCAGAACAGGGAACATTATAAAAATCGAAATCCAAGTCAAGCATAGCTTTATAGTGCATGGATCATCGTTTAATAGCAAGAACATGAGCTAGAGAGCTTATGGTAAGAAATAAACGTAGAGCAAGTTATAAAACTTGCCTATAATGAGAATATGAAATCCCAAACAGAAGAAAACTTGAGCAGGTAGCATAGAAAATTCGAGTATAAGCTGTGAACTCGTCCATCTAGCACCTTTCTTAATCAAATGAGCAAACCCTAAGTATAGGGAGCAAGAATGGTAGGGTTTTTGAGCTTTAGAGCAATTTCTACCATAGAACAGCAAGGTTCCGACCTGGAGAAAGGTAGGAGGAAGGATAACAAAGAAATAAACGGAGGAAAGAAGGGGATTCTTGCTCTTTTAGGTCAAGATCACTAGAAGGAAGCTTTTCAAACCCTAAAAGGAAGTCAATTGCAACCCTAGATTCTTTTTCCAAGAGGATCCCCTCTTTCTTCTTCCTTGGATAGGAAATTCATAGAAGCACAGTGGGAGAACGATTTTCATATAAGGAGGGAAGTGGTGGAGAAACAGCGACTCGTTTTTGCGCTTAGGTATAAGTATATGAAACTTTAAGATAAAGAAAAAGAAAAAGTTGAAGTTCTAGTATCTTTCCAAGTGTCCATGGCTTTAAACTATTAAGAATATACAATCAAACACACAAGAAGCTCCCCCACCATCAATATATACATGTTCATCCCTCATTTCTTGAATTTCCAAGAAAAACAAATAATTCATTAGTTGATAGCTACTAAAGGTAGCTCATCCATGAAGGGGTAAACCCTAAAATACCCTTGAGGAAAACACCTTCAAACCAAAGTTTAAATAAGCGCCCCATGGCTGAAAAAGCTCAATAATGAAGAGAGAATATCTAAGGAACATAATTCAAGTGATAAATTGCAAAGAAAACCTCTCAATTGGGTAAATTGTAGAAAAGTCCAAAATGTGCATAAAATTGCATAACTTGCTCAAACAATGTCCAAATTGGACCAAATTTGAAACTTAAGCTTACCTTATGATTTTAAAGCATATAAAAATCTTATATTAGGGTTATAAGAATTCAATTATGATAATTAACCTTATTCAACTCATTAAGCAAGTTTAAGGGCCTTACAACTATAAACCCCTAACAGGGATTTCGCCCCTCAAAATCCAAGGTAAACAAAGATGGGTACTTACCTTGAACCTCATCCTATTACCTTCACATGGTTACTTTCATATCATGGTGATGTCACATAATTCATACATATCTCATCTTGGGTCAGCACAAAAAACCCCACATAAGAAGACATTTGCAAATATGGAAGATAGAAACTTGTTGTGCCACCTATACAAATCAAATAGTAACTTTCAACTTTAAATTCTAGCTATCATCCTGAAATTATATCTATTGTATCAACAAACCATCTATCCTTGATAGTGGTCTTGCCCAACTATCACTAGACCATACACAACATTATAGAGTCACTTTTGTTTTTCCTTCCAAATAACATTTAGTAGGATCATCATAAACTCTCTCTCTCTCTCTATGAGAGAGGAATACTTGGAATGTTAATTTAATAAACATCTCTAACCTTCACATATTTCTCATATTGTTGATACATCTTGGAAACTAGGATTCATTACCTTGGTATCCACCTCATGTTCTATAAGGAACTCACATCATTATCTCATCCCGTTTTACCAACATAACAAATATCAAGACATATAAGAGGAGCCTTCCTAATTATTGGAAGGCTCAAAAGTAAAATCATCACAAACTTTATGATCTTGGAACCATAGTCCAAACAACCTTATGCTATAATAAGCTATCCACCTTCATGTTTACAACGAATCCACACATACCTAGTGGGAATGATCCACTTGAAAGTTGTGCCATAGAAAGGAAAGACACAATGGGAAACACACTTCCCACATGATAGCAACATTGTTCAAGGGTCACTAGCAAAAAGGCAACCAATTCTATTTTCATTATGCAAGTTACAACTTCTTATGTATCATTTTACCCTTTTCATTTAGGTTCCTTGCCATTAGCATAGGAATCATCATGATTAAAATATCTCATTACTCCTTCATTGATGACTATTCATCACACTTGGGTATGTTTTCTAATTTTATTATATTTTTCAATCACTTATCAACATGTAAATCATCATATTCCATATTATCTTCATTAAACAGGGATCATCTCCCTTAATTTCTTTCACATGCCAAACTGATTTTACATTAACACTTTCTTACACACATAGGTTCGTCTGAGATTAACTCAGATTCCACCTTATTCCTTTGTCATTGTTCTCATTTATCTTCTCATTTTATACTTATCATTGGAGTTCTCTCCATCTTATGTGGATTTCATACCTTGAATCACTTTATGAGCATAGACTTATCTATCTTTTACTTTATTATCTTCTTGAATCACATCTTCAAGAATTCCTCTTTTCCTTATTTGTATTTGGATTTAGATTTCGTGGTGTTATATCTTTCTCTTATAGTTACCAAACATATAAGTTTTGATAGATAATGATGCAATTCTCATCTTCTTTAAGGTAGGATTGAGATATTCATACCATGATTTCTTATTCATTATGCTCTTTAGATTTTCTTAAAATCACTACTTGATTAGAGTAATCAGAAAGATAACAATCTAAGAGTTCCATACTTACCTTTCTTCAATAATTGAATACCTGGCCAGAGCACCCAAATACTGAGATTAGGCAGTATGCACCATATTTTTATGTCATATTCGTAATTTTAACATCATCCTAGTCCTAAGTCCTAGTGTCCATGTAGACTCGATGAACCTAAAGCTCTGATACCAACTTGTGAGAATCCAATACACTAAATTAGATTACTCAAAACATAAAACACAATCGATCACTAATTAATCACATACCCAAAAATATAGGTAAATTCAAACTGATTTCAACATCAACACCCACTCAGAAACATTTGCATAAGAACCCAACATCATGAATATGTCTAATCAACTTTCTCAAAGATTCATTACTATAGCTCCTCTTTGCTGTCACAAGTTTGTTTTTGTCCCTTCTGATTACCTAAAAAGATGTGGCAAACCACAAGGGTGAGACCCATGCCCCAGCAAGAGATATTACCTCCAACAAGGCTTATTGATTACAACATTTTAAGTAGTAGATAACTAAGCAGTTGGAGTATTTAATAATCAATTGAATAGATTGAACAGTTCAAGTATGCTAAATAGATTAATCAATTAATCTTAGCAACAAGTATGATCATTAATGCATATATAGATAACAAATAAATCCATTTCTCTGGATAGATATCTGCTCAAATATCATCAAATTGCATCTAATAGTAATCATTATTATTAATATATAGATCATCATATTCCTTGCTAATAGTACAAGCAATCTAGTAGCATAAGCATCCCTGACATCATGAATATGTCTAGTAACATAACATGGCTATCAATATTGGCATCTCAAATAAAGGGAATAGATCTATATCATAAGTAGAACTAACATCATAACACAATGAACTACATAGGCATTATTAGAAGTTTAAGCATTTCTAATTACATAGGCATGGCTAGCAATATTAAACATAGCTAGCAGCATCATATTAACCATCAGTGTTAGTATATTTGACAACATAAGCATGTTTACAACATGAGCATAACTACAACATAAGCATATCTATTATCACTTATTGTACTATACATGATCTCAGTGAAAAGAAAGCAAACAAGGGTTATCATCCAATATGAATCATTTTGTATAACCCTAAACAGATATGCTACATGGCTGTTGTATATCTTTTATTATGCCCTGAGGAATTTGAGGATACCACTCAAAATCCAACTGACCACTGCTAAGTCAAAATTAGTGACTTCCAAGATCTAGGAAGAGTCAGACTCCTAAGATCTTCTCCGCCCCCGGTCAGTACAGGTCCTCCACAATGACACATAAGGTCAAGCTGCTAACAGCCTAGTCCGTCCTTGGTATAGGTCATGATACTAGTGAAAGGAGGTGGTTACGCATACCCTACCATCCGAGGTACAACCGTAGTTGTCCTCCAATCTCGTCACATATATAATCACATTAGATGTATGAGGCATGACCATAGCCATCCTCCACAACCTTCATTGTGTATGACAAGGATATAAACTCAACTTTCCACCCCCACATACTCAACAGTATGCGCTCTGAGTTTCCCTTAAGAATACTCGTTTCACCATCTGGCAAGTTTTGGCACTCAGATGGATCCATGGCACAGGGCACTACATGATTTGAGTTTCACTTGATTAGTTATGCCAATTGGGTGAATTAAGGTTGCATCAAACAAGTGGATATACAAACCCTAATTCACTTCCAACAAGCATATAAATATCAAAACTTTTAAAAGATATAAATTTTGTGAAACATAATTTATCATTTCATCATCACATGGTACCATTCACTCGATATTCCTGAGACCACACTAGTCATCATACTATCACAAGATATACATCCTTTTCACAATATCATAAGGTATCAACCCTTATCAACACAAGAGGATTACACCTCATTCAGGGCTCAACCATGCCCAAAGGTCATTAAGACCATCATACTATCACATGATATAAATCCTTTTCACAATATAATAGGGTATCAACCCTTATCAACACAAGAGGATTACACCTCATTCAGGGATCAACCATGCCCAAAGGTCATTAAGATCATCATACTATTCCCTACAAGATCATCATTATCTTTGCATGCCTTATAACAAGGCTCAACAACATCACTTACATATAATACATGGATCAACACAATATTGCATTAATGAGCTAGGAGATATTCATAAACAATTATAGCAGGGTTATATTAACATTAAGAACATTCCTTTATCATGTCAACATGCAAGGAATCTAGATATGATTAACCCTCATCATCTTCATAATGCACATGTTTAGCATAAGAAAATATCAACCATGTGTCTATGATAACCACCAATTAACATATTAAGGTTATGATCGTATTAAGGAGATTATTTCACCATCATTCCATCATATAAGAATGTTAAACATGAATAATCATATTTATATATATGAATTAGAGTTGGGTTCAACAAGATAAATTATATTAATGTTTTTAATCAACACTTATACCCAAAACCTAACTCACGACATCCCCATTGGATCATGGATGTATCAGGTGAAGGATCACCATTACATTCCATACTATTCTCAAGTATGAACCCACACATAAATCAAGGTGTAACCATCAGGTTATAGCATACTAGGGTTTCAACAACAATAAGAGAGTACTCCATTATTGTATTAATCAATAAAGGACTATTCACACCCAATTACCATCATTTAGTTATATTAAAGATAGGTATAACAAGCTATACCTCATTAGGGTTACATATCAACACAATATGGTTATCATCCCTTCTAGTCATATGAGTGAATAGGTAAGACTACCTTATTAACAGGTAAGACCATTGATATTTTACATAAGTAAACACCTTGGATAAACCACCTATGAAGTCCTTGATTTGTGCTCTAGAAAGAGTCACCATATAACCCTAGACAATCCTTTATTAACAACACAAAAAGCTCCATTAAGAGTAGTGTAAAACCCACAACAAGCCATCCATTGTTAACAATTAAGCTCCTAAAGTTGATCATATAAAGGAAACCATATGAATCAAATTATTAGGACCATCATATTACATTAGCCATCGTTACACTTTATTGGAGGAATAAACATTAGACCTTGACCATTGGGTCAAGTTCATGTGTTAAAACCGTCAATTACAGTATAGGTTCGACCATTGCATCAAATGACCCAAGAAACCATTGGATTAAGGCTTAATTGATGCTACAACTATATGATTAACTCACAATAGGTTTTGGAGACCTGATCCACCATCATTACTGACCATTAAGTCACCATAGATTGTTAGATCAGCACAATATTCATGAATCAACATCAAATATTAAGCTAATGTCATCACTGATTGATAACATCAGTAGGGTACTTAATGGTTGATCATTAAACTTCTAATTGATCCAAAACCTAACCTAAGGACGTGACCATAGGTTGTCACCATCATCTAACATCAACCATCAATTGTCATGAAGACAACACCATAGGGTTGTTGCAATGGTACCATCATTGGGTCATGGGTTTATAGATGAAATCAGCTTAAAACCCTAAAATTGACCATTGGTTGATAGGCGCTTAGCACCATATGTTGTCAAACCAACCTAATACAAGTCATGTTATACCTTGGGAATAACGTAGAAATGATCACATGTTCATCTAGAACTGAAATCAGAATAGGAAACATTATAAAAATCTAAATCCAAGTCAAGCATAGCTTTTTAGTGCATGGATCATCATTTAAAAGCAAGAACATGAGCTAGCAAGCTTATGGTAAGCAATAAATGTGGAGCAAGTTATAAAACTTGCCTCTAATGAGAAGATGAAATCCTAAACAAAAGAAAACTCCAGTAGTTAGGGTAGAAAATTCAAGTATAAGTTGTGAACTCGTCCATCTATCACCTTTCTTAATCAAATGAGCAAACCCTAAGCATAAGGAGCAAGAAAGTTAGGGTTTTAGAGCTTTAGAGCAATTTCTACCATGGAACAATAAGGTTCCGACCTGGAGAAAGGTAGGAGGAAGTATAAAAAAGAATAAATGGAGGATATAAGGGGATTCTTTCTCTTTTAGGTCAATATCACTTGAAGGAAGCTTTTCAAACCCTAAAAGGAAGTCAATTGAATGCCTAGATTCGTTTTCCAAGAAGATCCCTTCTTTCTTCTTCCTTGGACAGAAAATTCGCAGTAGCACAGAGGGAGAATGAGGTTCATAGAAGGAGGGAAGTGGTGGAGAGAAAATGGTTCGTTTTGGTTCTTAGGGATAAGTATATGAAACTTTAAGATAAAGAAAAAGAAAAAGTTGAATTTCTAGTATCTTTCCAAGGGTCCATGGTCTTAAACTATTAAGAATATACAAGAACACACACAAGAAGCTCCCCCAACCATACATAGAGACATGATTATCCCTCATTTCTTAAATTTACAAGAAAAACTAATAATTCATTAGTTGATAGCTACTAAAGGTAGCTCATCCATGAAGGGGTAAACCCTAAACTACCCTTGCAGAAAACACCTTCAAAGCAAGGTTTAAATGGGCACCCCATGGCTCAAAAAGATCAAGAATTATGAAAGAATATCAAAGGAACATAATTCAAGTGATAAATCATAAAGAAAACCTCTCAATTGGGTAAATTGCAGAAAAGTCCAAAATGTGCATAAAATTGCATAATTTGCTCAAACAATGTCCAAATTAGACCAAATTTGAAACTTAAGTTTATCTTATTATTTCAAAGTATATAAAAAGGTTATATTAGGGTGATAATAATTCAATTATGATAATTAACCTTATTCAACTCATTAAGCAAGTTGAGGGGCCTTACAGGTTCAGACCCTTGATATCCTTCACTGAATATCCTATTGATTTCCTGTGTTGCTTGAGTTTGTTTATCAACTTCTCCTCTTGTTCCTCTATCATAGTGGAGTTTATAATAACTGGAGTCTTTTCCTCATCATCCAGAAACTCATATTTCAAGCCTTCAGGTAATTGCTTTAATTCAGGATTTGGTTTTGGTGCAGCTTTAACATCCAACATTTGTTCCAGCGAAGCATACTTTACCATTTCCATAGTATTTTCTTCATCACTAAAGTATTCCTTTAGTTGGTTTAGATAATCCAAAATCTCTACTACTCCGGGATCATCCGCATTGAGATTTGGGTTGTTCAAAGCATGCATGAGTAGATCAATAATTGCATCATCCTCTTGTACCTCTTCACAGTACTGGGTATAACTATCCATGAAGTAAACCGACTCGAATAGAAAAGGTCCGCTCGTAGAATTTTGGACATAAAAATTGATATGATCATTTCTGACACGAAGAGTACTAATCTCACTACTACAGAAAAGTCCTTTGGCGTCAGTTATTTAGACCCTTTAGCATCGGTTTCCAAGCGACACCCAAGTGGGCGTCGCTAAAAGTCGACATCTTCAGCGTCGATTTCTAATCGACGCCATAACCCTTCCCGCCACCGAAAATGCGCTAGCAAGGGAACTATAGGCGTCGATTATTAAAGAAAATTGACACTATATCATTGTTAAAGACGTCAGTTAATAAATAAAAATTGACGCCATAACCCTTCCCGCCACCAAAAACGCACCAGAAAGGGAACTATAAGTGTCGGTTTTTCGCTAATAACTGACTCCGTAACGGGATAAAAACGTCAGTTTGATGCTAAAACTGACGCCATATCCCTACCAGCACGGCCGTTACCTGGCCACAATAGGCGTTGGTTCTTACAGATAACCGACGCCAGCCATGGAAGAGATGTCAGTTTTTTGCTAATAACTGGCGTTGTATGTCTTTGGTGTCGGTTTTATACAAATAACCAACGCCTATGTTCTCATTTTTTTTCTTATCACTTTGCAGGCCTGTTGTATGGTTGGTCAGCAGGATGCAGAACCTGTAGTTCAGTTCTGAACTGCAGGTTTACAACATTCATTGATATCAACCAACAATAGGCCACAAACCTACAAAGTCATTCGCATTCAGACACATGTATTGATCAAATACATGTACAAACATGCAAAGTCATTTACATTCACATTCAGTTCCATTCATTTCATCTCTTTTCTATACAAATAACCAACGCCTATGTTCTCATTTTTTTTCTTATCACTTTGCAGGCCTGTTGTATGGTTGGTCAGCAGGATGCAGAACCTGTAGTTCAGTTCTGAACTGCAGGTTTACAACATTCATTGATATCAACCAACAATAGGCCACAAACCTACAAAGTCATTCGCATTCAGACACATGTATTGATCAAATACATGTACAAACATGCAAAGTCATTTACATTCACATTCAGTTCCATTCATTTCATCTCTTTTCACATTCAGACATTCATGTATTGATCACAAAAAGTCATTCACATTCACACATATGACAATTCAGAAAAAGTCATTTACATTCACACAAAAATAATTATGAGAACAAAGTTTATAAATATCATTCTTTATTCATCATCGTCATCATTGTCATCATTGTCCCAATTATATTTAAAAATTCCCACTACTTGTAGGGCTTTTCCCATTCTTCTCTTACAACATCTAATTCCTCCCTCGTATAGGGAGTATGTACATCTAATAACTTTCCACATGTGCTGAAGTTATTTTTAAACACCTGCAAAGAGAATGACGTATATATATAATTAATAATATATAATAAGATTGATATATTTCATATTATCTAATGAGACTATAGATAATACCTGATGTATAGTATCGATTTCTATTACGACATATTTGATGATTAGGTCCATAAATTGCATCACATAGTAGGCACATGCCCAGCAGTTGTCTTGTGTAGCACACTATAAATTGAAACATACAAAATATTCAAAAATACAATAAGCATGGTTCACATAAATAATATATACATTGGAGTCGGAAAATTACTTTCACATTCTCCCAAATTAGTGGCTGATTCTTTTTCCGGGGGACCTTTCCTCCAGCTATTTTGAACTTTTCTAAAGCCCTACATGTTAATGTAACACATTAAATTGCATAATTAAATAGTAATGTAATAACAGATGTTAACGGATATAAAAATATGAAATATTTCTCATGGGAATAATGGTCTTTTCATTGTGTGTCGATATAATGTATTCAATTCCTTCCCTACATGATCTAGATAATAGACAATGAACGTCTTGGGGATAATAACTAGTAACTCCCAATGCCTACCACTACAGGTAAGAAAGTTAAAAATTAATAACTCAAAATCCACAATAAGAATGTAATTTTCTTAAGTCCAAATTACAAGCAAAGTAAACTTACTCGACATTGAATGGAGCTATTATCACCATCTTCCTATTTTTACCAAAATATTCAAAAGCATCACAGCAGTATGAAGTAACTGAAGAAGGGTCTGTATCTACAAGACTAATCAAAGATGGAACCAAAAATCCCACATTGGAAAATACAAAATCTGTACATATCGTGTGTCAGTGGCTGCAAAACATGTATTATGTATGCATTAATATATAAGAAACCAGATCACTATATATAAAACAAGGTATATGGATGTATAAACAAGATCTCACCATATCCACAGCTCTATCATAGATGTGTTCAGCCAGTCATAACGAAACAACTCCAAAATATCTTGTATAAATAGCTTGTTATCGTATGATTGGCATGCATTAATACGTATGCATTAATGCGTATGCAAAACTTGTATTAAGTATGCATTAATACGTATGCAAAACTTATATAAATAGATTGTTATCGTATGATTGACCTACAGCATCCTCTGGAATAATAACATTTATAGGGAAATTTGAATCATGTTCGCCTATCCATACTGCCATACCCCTACAATTAGGACCTAACGAGGCATGTAGGTCCCTTGGAAGCCAACTTGGTACTTTAGGAGCGGGAGGTGGAGGCGGAGATGTAGCGGGTGTCTTCCTTTTGACATGTATATATAATTTCAGATCAATTGACTCATATATACACACTAAAAAATTAACGTAATGTAAATTTACCATACAATATTAGTATGAGACGACATCCGCTTTGGGCCACATTATCACTCCGCCTTCTGCCCCACCAAATGTTTCAGAATCTGGGTGGGCATATGGAAGTGGAAGATCCCTCCAATTGGAGAGTATATGTATCAGACACATACAAACCGCACCAGCTGGTACTGGAGTCCCATGAAACATCTCCCCTGGAAGGGCTGGGTAAGCATGTGCATCTGCAACGATATATTCTTGACTTTTTAGACGGCATGGCTTCAACCCCTACAAATTTACGTAAAGAATGTTGTATACATATATACATAAACATATCATCTTGAAAAGACTAGCTATTATATATGTCATAAAAATACTTATAGAGGACGTGCTAGGTGGTGGGTCTATAGGATTACTCCCAACCTCTGTATTAGGAGAAGAGTGGCGCGACACAGGTACTATCTGACTGGCAGTCTGAGACGCCTGCCACTTGCTAATTGCTTCATTGACTCTCTTATCAAGTGCTTCCTCGACTCTCCTATCAAGTGCTTCCTCGACTCTCCTATCAATTAACTGATCTACCTATACATGGATAAAATAAATGCTAGCTTTTGATTATTGAATTCTCTTTTGCAATAACATTCTAAGAAAAGAATAAGTTACCTCAGCTTGTGAAAGTCCCACTTTTGGGACTGGTTTGCGTTGTGATGGCCCAAAGAATTATTTGATGCCCACACTAGTGCTTACAACCCTAACATGTACAGGATGCTCAGGGTTACCCACAGCAACTGTCAATTCATCTCTTGTGCCCTCAGGTATGAACTTGCCTTCCTTCCTCTGCTCGTGTAGCTCCCGCTAATCCCCATAAATAGAAATTGGTAAGTAAACATAACAATAATCAATATCGATAGATTGCTCTAAGAGTTTAATTTTACCATTTTTGCAGCCGTCTCAGCAGTTGCGGGCTTCGTTATATCTCCCTTCTTGTTTTGGCTCCCAGCTATCCACATAGCATGGCGAGGAAGAGGTGCGGGACCAATAGTAGAGGACTCCTGAGTAGCAGCAGACTGAGGAGCAGACTCAGCCTGTAGTCTTTGGCGAATGCCTGCATAGCCTCTTAGACCCATTGTGTGGTCATGGAAATTCAGTGCACGCCTTTCTCTTTGAGCATCGCTAATAGCCTTGTTAGTAAGCACATTGATTTGGTTAGTAACACGAAAGGTTAATCTTGAATACACAAATACATAATAAGATATATTAATTAAATTGGGAGTGGCGCTTAATACCTTGAATTCGTCCATTTTTCTTTGGGTAACAAAGTCCTCCCAGTCTTTGGTGTCCAGGTAGTTCCATTGCTTAGTGGCTGCCTTCTGCCTAAATTTATTTTTTAAAGAGAATACAAACAAAAATTATTAGTGTAGAGTTAGTCAAAAAGTGATCAATATCTAGAATTGGAAATCAATCAAGAACCCCACTATTTTATACGACACTCTTATCATCTTGACGCTTTGTGTAATATGAGAATCCATTTATGTCAAACCCTTCATAAGACATAATATTCAATTTTGGTTTAAAGGCGAGGCATTTGATAGTTTCAGTAAGATTATCTGGTGTTTGAGATAGTTGAAGTAAGACTTTATCTTCAAACCACTTAATAAATGTCTTGTTATGCTCTCTGGAAAGCCACATTAAATTGGTATGTTCCTCGATATAAACACTCACTTCATCGATGTTGTGTAAAATATACAAGTGACCTTGTTCCAACTGCTCACGGGTGATTACTTTCATTAGTGATCCCAAAATTCCTTTGCCAAAATGCTCCTCAATATTCTTGTCATTAACAGGAGCATCATTAGCACTCAAAATGTCATTGAAAAAATCCATAACCTCTCTCGCCACATAACCCTCAATAATACTCCCTTCAGGCCCATAACGGTTTCAAACATCACCTTTAAAAATGCTCATGTATCGTTCAAAGGGATACATCCAATGCAAGAAAACTGGTCCCAATATTTTCACTTCCCTAGTCAAGTGGGCAACAAGATGTACCATGATATCAAAGAACGAAGGAGGAAAATACATCTCAAGCTGACATAGGGTAACAACCACTTCTCTTTGCAATTTATCAAGAGTATCAGGGTCAATAACTTTGCTACACAGACTGTTAAAAAGAAACAAAGTCTGGTGATTGCAAACCTTACATGCTTCGACAATGTAGATCGAATTGCCATGGGCAATATTTTTTGCATTAGAGTGTGACAATCATGAGATTTAAGACCTATCAGCTTCAGATCTTTCATTGATTCCAATATACAGATGTTGGATGAGTAACCCTGTGGCACCTTAACATTTACCAAGAATTCACAAAAAGCTTTCTTCTCCTTTCTCGACAACTTATAACAAGCGGGAGGTAAGTATGTTCTCCAATCGCTACTAACTACTTCTGTTAATTCTGTCCTTATTCCCATTTCATAGGTACATTTTGAATTTTATCCCATCTGTAATCTTACCTAGTATATTCAACAGAGTGCCGATGACGCTATCACAGACATTTTTCTCAACGTGCATGACATCGATACAATGCCTGACTACCAAAGAACTCCAATAAGGAAGATCCCAAAATATTGACTTCTTCTTGAATAAATATTGGTCACTCCGTGTGGCCATCGTACATTGTGATCTCTTACCAAATTCATTGGCAAAGTCTTTTACTGTTTAATAAACATCCTCCCTGGAATAGGTTTAGGTGCACTCCGTTCCTCATTCCGCCCATTGAATGCTTTGCGCAACCTACGATACAGATGGAATTTTGGAAGAAACATTCGATGACCAAGATATACAGTCTTGCCACCATGTTTTAGTCATATTGAATCAGTGTTCTCTTCACATATAGGACACGCTTTAGATCCTTTGACACTATATCCAGATAAATTCCCATATGCTGGAAAGTCATTCACAGTGCAAAACAACATAGCATGCAAACGAAATGTCTCTCTTCATAAAGCATCATAGGTCATCACACCTTCACCCAAGAGTTTCTTCAAGTCATCAATCAGAGGTTCAAGATAAGCGTCGATATCATTTCTAGGTTGTTTAGGGCCCGATATCAACAATGACATCATAACGTATTTATTTTTCATACACAACTAGGGAGGAAGATTGTATATAACAAGCATAACTGGCCGAGTGCTATGTTGGCTGCTCAATGTCCCGTACGGATTCATCCCATCTGTACAAAGCCCAAGTCTTAGATTCCTGACTTCTTCACCGAATTTAGGGTACAATAAATCAATCTTCTTCCATTGTGGGGAATTAGACACATGTCGTAGGATCCCATCATTATTTTTCTTAACATCTGCATGCCACCTCAAATTCTTCGCATCTATCGGATTGGCAAACAAGCGTTGAAACCATGGTATTATAGGTAGATACCACATCACCTTGGCAGGAGAACCAGTTTTGGACTCCCCCGAAGTCGACAATTTATACCTTGATGCACCACATTTGGGACAATCTTTCAAATCCACATAGTCCTTTTGAAATCATACACAATCATTCGGGCATGTGTGTATCTTCTTGGCCTCCATTCCCATTGGGCACAACAATTTCTATAACTGGTATGTTGAGATTGGCAACTCGTTTCCTTCAAGAAGAATTTCTTTCAACAAAGACAACAATGACGTGAAGCTTTTGTCGCTCCATCTATTGTTAGCTTTCAGCTTATACAATCTCAACACAGTGCTAAGATTCGTAAACTTACAACATGTGTATAACGGTATCTCAGCATCATGCACAATGTTTCTAAACATGGGAGGTGGATCGGTGTGCTCTACCCCACAACTATCCAATATCACATCAACGATGTCTACTAGAACTGGTTCGTTCACATCTACGTCATCGGAGGCAATTTCTTCTTCCACACAAGCACTGCTATCGACATCCACCGATTTCAAGTTTGAAATCTCTCCATGCCAGTGCCATTCTGTATAGCCTTGTACAATCCCATTGCACATGACATGACTTTTGATTTCATCACCAGTGCTGACTTTCAAGTTGTTACCGCAATGCCTACATGGATAGTAGAACCTATCTCCAGGTTGTTTCCTATGTTCCTCAACAAATCTAATAAACTGATCAAGACAAGAAATAAACTTTGGGGTACAACGATTTGGAATGGACATCCATGATCTATCCATTCTATGATTAAAGAGAAAACAAGTATATATTAGAATACGATTCGGGTCTAGGGTTAAAAGATTAGGGTTTATGGTTAAAACTTTAGGGTTTAAGGTCTTATATATAATAAATGTGTACCACCTATCCCATTCTGGAACACCTAATCTCACTAGTAAGTGTATAATGTGTATTGGGTTTTCAAGAAAATTTTGGCAGCATTTCCCTACTGTTCGCCAAGTACATATGTACTTAGAGAACAAATGGGGAAGTGCTACCAAATTTTTTTTGAAAACCAAATACACATTATACACATACATCCTAAGTGAGATTAGGTGTTCAAAAATAGTCCCAAACTGGGGACTATCCAAGATTTACTCCTAATGAGTAAATCTTGGATGGGTTTCTAGGCCAACAAAATATAACACCACTCATAAGTAGGCGGTTCTGATCACATTAAATTTTTAGGATCGAACCTAAGGACATTTTTTATTAAGGCCAATTAGGATTTTAGTCCAATTAAGAAAAAGTGATTAACAAGGTTTGATCGAGTTGACTATCTTTTTATATAACTAAGTCATGTAAGGAAGTAAATAAAATAAAAGCAAAAAATAAAAATAAGATAAAAGAATTATAAAAGAACATATACATAAGTTTTCACCACCACAACATGTATTTTCTCACTTACATTGCATCACTCACAATTTGGATATTAGATCAAGGGTCAAACACATTCCAGATCTTGTTAGAGTATGTAAATCACAAGGACAAAGTTCCCCATTGAATTGAGGTCTCATTACTTATATATCATGAACCCATCACCCCAGAGAATGTCATTCTAATGTCACATCTAGGTTTCATCGATGATTTATTGATGCTCTAATTTCATATACATATGTCTCTACTATAGGATTTTAATAGACATGATAAGTACCTAATCTATAGAGCATTATTAAATAATAAATCAAGAATTCAATAGTTTCAAACATGCAACAATTCACAATGCAATGTTATAAACTATAGGCAACATGGAAACATGAGACTAGAGTTCATATTAGATTATAAAATAGCAACTTAGGACAAAGTCCATCACTAAAGTCCCAAACTCAGCATATATGCACAATTAGTGTCACGACAATCGACAAAACCATTACTGATTAAGCAGAATTTAAACATAGACAGTGAATTATCAAAAAAATCACTAATAAATAGAAAATGAGTGGCGGGAGGGGCACGCTAGGGTTCCGTGGTGGAGGGGGAAGAGGCGGCGTCCGTGGTGGTCGCAGTGCCTCCCATCCTGAACCCCGTCACATCTCTGACAACGATGACCCTCCCCTGGATGCAAACACCAGCCCGAAACCTGGGGGCAATTATGAAGGAGACGTCTCCATGACGTCGTCCAACCCTCCCCTACCTCCAGAAGGTTTTTCGTATATAGACGCAACCGTTGGCCGCACCACCAAGGCACAGACGTCCCTCGCTCTGGTTTCCCTGGACTTCCTCAAAGCAGATGACATCCGTATTGACTGCAGCGGCAATCTGTCGCAGATCTCAATCAACCCTGCAACCCTACCTCCTCTTTTGGAGCCCTGGAAGTATGCCGTCATTATAAAGGTCATCGGTACAAACGTCAGCTTCAATGCTCTTATGAATAGGATCGCCATTCTCTGGGCCCTGTCCGATGACTTTCGAGCAATAGATCTTGACATGGGATATTACATCATTCAGTTGTCTAACAACATCGACTTCATCCGAGCAATGACAGGAGGCCCTTGGATGATCTTCAATCACTATCTTTCCGTCCAGTCTTGGTCAAAGGAGTTTAGGCCCTCAGACCCTATCCCACGTAAACTGGTAGTCTGGGCAAGAATAGCAGACATGCCCGTTTATCTGTTTCAAAATCAACTTCTATCGAGTATCGGGGATTTGATCAGGAGAACGATCAAAATCGATGCTACTACTCAATCCGAACACCGCGGCAAGTTTTCTCGGATCGCGGTTGAAGTCGACACCTTGAAGCCCCTGCTTCCAGCGGTAGTGCTCAATGGCAAGACCTTCCGACTCGAGTACGAAAATCTTCCCTCCTTTTGCATGAAGTGTGGCTGCCTTGGCCACGCTGAAGGAGACTGTAACTTTGGGCCCCAAGTTCCCCAGCGTTGAGGCGTCATCTGCAACGACTGGACCTCTCCTCTCGACGCCCGTTTACACAGAGGCCATCCATGCCAAGATGCCTCCGCGTAAACCTCTGACGAAGAAGACCCCTGCTACCCAAACGAACGGCAACTCCAAGGATAAGCCGTCTGCTCAACAAGAGAAGACTGCCTCCACGATAGCCACTGCTGATGAACCTAACCAGGGGGGCGAGTGGGAGACAATCATGAATCGTAAGAATAAAAAGAAGAACACTAAGAAGCCAGCAGTGTCAAGCAGGCCCAGCTCTGCAAAACCACCGCTAGGTCAACCCCCAGCACCCCAAGCGCTGCCACAGACGAACAATACATCAGTGGTCCTTGTGGATGACGAGATTGCAGATGGAAGGCCATCTCAACAGATGGCAGATTCTTTTCGGTTCGAAGCCAACGTCCCCAACACCTCTAGTGAAATCCCTCTAGGGTTTACCTGGGCATCTCGTGGAGGCAGCAGCGGAGGTGTGATACTCCGGAACAGGAAGGTCATTTATCAAACTGTGAGCCCAAGACGTGAACGCAAGAAGGATAGGTTGGCCCAACTTGTAGGCAATAACAATGATCAAAATCCTTTTGTCAAGAAGGCACTTTCATTCGAGGAAATCGACCCAGGTGCAGATGAAGTTATGGATGTGGCGGCATATACTTCAGGCCTCCTCGCCGCCATCCATTGAAAAGCCAAGCCCTTGTACACTAAGTTTCCTTTATGCCGAACATTCTTTGTTGGAATATACAAGGAGCTTGCTCCAAGGATAAGCTTAATATATTATGAGAATTCAAAAGGAGATACAATCTCCATATCCTAGCTATCATTGAGCCGCGGTGCAGTGGTATTTCTGCTGATAATATCATACGGAAACTCAGCTACTCTTCTTCCCATCGTGTGGAGGCCCTGGGCTTCTCGGGGGGCATTTGGATCCTCTGGGATTCCCACAAATGCCAAGTCGATATCATTCAAAGTCACCGGAAATATATCCATTGTTATATAAACAATGCGTGGCACCTCACTGTCATCTATGGTAGCCCGAATCCGACGAAACGGGATCTCCTTTGCAGAGACTGGCCGCGCTGGCTGCTAATATCTCTGGTGCTTGGGCGGCAATGGGTGACTTTAACACCATGATAGATCCATCACAAAAGTTGGGAGGTAAGGGCTTTGATCGCCGTTCGTGCCTCAAGTTCAACTCCCTCCTTCTTAATATAGGTCTCTCAGATATTCGGTCCTCCGGTAATCGTTTTACTTTCAAGAAAGGATTGCTACTTGAAAAGCTGGATAGGGTTATTGCCAACGTGGATTGGCTCTCTGTTGAGAACGGAATGTCTGTCAGTGTTCTACCTCTGATCTATAGTGACCATAGCCCTCTCTTGATTGCTAGCCAGCGTACTACATGGCATCACCAGCCTCACTTCAGAACCCGTATGAGCTGGAACCACATCCCAACCTTCAAGTCCGAGCTCCTCGCGGTCTGGGATAGTTCTAAGCCCCTCCTTGAAGCTCTTGCGCCTTTCAAAGCTGCTACAGTTAAGTGGGATTCTGAATGCAATAAACAGCAACATAAAAGGAATACTCACATCATTAGGCGGCTAGCTAAATGTCAGGTACATACGCTTTCATCTAATATCACTAACCAGCTTCTTTCTATTGATCTACAAGAGGAGCTCAACTCCATCCTTCTTCGAGAAGAGGCCGACTGGCAACAAAAATATAACATTAACTGGCTCCAATATGGTGATGGTAATAATAAGTTCTTTCACTCCTTTGTCAAATCCCGACGCCAACATAACAAGATTTTGAGACTTCAAGATGATACTGGAGTTTGGATTGAGGCCCCCTCACTCCTTCGTGTGCTGGTCAAATCCTACTTCTGCAACTTGCTCTGCACCGAGACTACTCCTGCTCCTAGTAGCACGGCCATATCCAATTATATTGGGCTCTTCCCCGGCATTCCTGCCTCGTGCGTCCTGGGTCAAATACCTGATGCTGCTGAAATCAAAAGAACTTTGTTCCTCATGGCCCCCGCCAAAGCACCTGGCCCTGACGGCATACACAACGAGTTTGTACAGACCAACTGGGGACATGTGGGTAGCTCCTTCGTCTCCACCATTCATTCTACTTTTTAGTCCAGCCGTATTGATGAACGTATTGCTGATTCGCTAATGGTCCTCATCCTAAAGGTGCCTAGCCCTCAACGCTGTTCAGACCTCAGGCCTATCTCTTTAAACAACTGCTGTTTTAAGCTCATTTCCAAGATTATTGTCGAAAGGATCAAACCATTCCTCAATAATTGGATTTCTGAAAATCAATCCAGCTTTATTCCCGGTCGGCGTATCAGCGACAACATCCTTATTGTACAGGAGGTCATTCACTCTATGAAATTAATGCGTGGAAAAAAAGAAATGGGTGGCAATCAAATTGGATCTTTCCAAAGCGTTTGACCGCATGAAATGGGATTTTATTGAAGACACGATCCAGAGAACCGGGCTTCCACCTATCCTAACCAAGCTCATTATGCAGATCATCTCGTCGGGCAGTACATCTATCCTTTGGGAAGGTGTTCCCTTGGAGGCGTTTAAGGCGTGTCATGGCGTTCGACAGGGCGATCCTATCAGTCCATACATCTTTGTGTTATGCATGGAACGTTTAAGCCAAGCTATTGTTGCGTCTGTTAACACGGGGGATTGGAAACCCGTTATGCTCTCAAGAAATGGTGTCCCTCTCACGCATGTTTTGTTTGTAGATGATATTCTTCTAATGGAAGAAGTTTCCAATAAACAAGCTACCACTATCAAGACTATCCTACACAAGTTTGCTCAGGTTTCAGGACAGGTTCTTTCTCATGAAAAATCAAGATGCTTCTTCTCCCCTAACACCACGAATGCGGAGAAGAGTGGCTTCTGTCGTAGACTGGGAATCCCTAGTACCAATGACTTGGGTCGATATTTGGGAGTGCCTTTACTTCATCATCGCCTGAATAAGCACACGCATGCATCTATACTACAATCCATTTGTTCTAGAATGAACAGTTGGTTTGCCCGCCACTTATCTCTCGCTGGCCAAGTTACCTTGGCAAAGAGTACCCTGCAGACGATTCCATCATACACCGTGCAAACTGTTAAGCTTTCTCCTACATTATGTGACAACATTAATCGCCACATAAAGTGTAACGACCCCGCCTCCCGGTAACCCCCAATTAAGGGAGACCCGGAGGTCACAGCCATTAACCAATTTACAGGATCAAAGGTTCAACAAATAATCAATGATAATTATAAAATTCTACTACTAAACTGAGTATTGGCAGTAAAAATTAAAACTTTATTTACCTTTTTGAAACTTTGGGAAACTATCTATCCCATACTGTAATTCCTCTATCTAATCCTCCTTGTACTTTATTTCTTACTTTCCAGATGTGTCACTTTACTGTTTGTGCTTTCGGGGTTATACCTAAAACGCCAACAAACAAAACATCGATCATCAATTGCTGGTATGTGGAGGCAATCAAAATTTCACAAATAAGTTTAACAATGTAACTATTACAACCAAGATATTTAACAAGGCAATTTATGTTTTTCATGTGACATTCCCCACCACTTTTGCCCTAACCCCGGAATTACCCTCTCTAGGGGTTTTCTTTTGCCATTGACTTAAGGCCACCTTCTCAATCCCGAACTTGGTGCCTGTGAGTCACCCCATAGGGTGCCCATTAGTCATGTATCATAGACCACCATCTCAATCCCGAGCTTGGTGTCTGGGGGTCACCCTTCATGGTGCCCATTAGTCTACCCTCCTGGGCCTGACTCTATTGGCCTCATCCATCAGGGTGGCATGTAGGTGCGGGAATCCACATTTATATTTACTTGTGATAATCATATTCACATTATAATTGCAGTATGAACAAACAAACTGTTTAGTCACATTCAATGCGATTAATCATTCAGAAATCTCTCGGGAAAACTAAGCGGTTACTCATATTTAACCACATACCTGTTACTGAAGACTTGAATGCAGAATTAACTTAATCAACCAGGAAATCAAGCAAGCACACACACAATCTCCTGAAAAAGGCATTTAAATTCCTCTATTATTAATCATGTCATTATGATTCAATAATACTAAGGTTTTCCTAGGTTATTTGCCCTTTTTAGAGTTTTCACCATAATTAGGGTTTCATCTCCTTTTTATTGCTTTTACCTTTCTTTTATTAAATTATACATCAAACCCTAATTTTCTTGCTTTATCATCTATTAGGATTCCTAATATCAGACTTAGTCCATTAAACCCTAATTTCTAAATACTTCATCATTTCCTTTTCTAAATTCGGGTTTCCAACCTTTAATCCACATATAGAGTCATAAAACCCTAACTTGTTATGATTAACGATCTGCGACTTTAAGGTCTTTTAGACACTCAAAAGTGCGGGTCGTTACAAATGGTATCAGAGCCATAACACCTCCAGTAGGTGGGGCCCACATGGGCATGCGGCATGCCAGTCTTGAGCCGTGCGGTCCAGGCAAGTTGGAAAGGGCTATCCGCAGAGACGAGATGGAGCCGCCCTTGCGCTGGTATTCCGTGATCGGGAGCTGGGTGTCCATGGGCCATTGTGGGTCTGCACTGAAATGGGGTCAGATTATGAGGCCATATAGTTGAGACTTGACGAGGACGTCAAGAGTCTAAGTGGGGGAGATTGTAATATCCCAGGATTTGAGGCCTCAGATAACATGATCTTAAAAGGAATGATTGTACTACCCATATCACCAAGGTGCACCTCCTTTTCCGGGAGCCCATCTCTAAAGAACTCTGCAGTTAAGCGTGCTCAGCCCAGAGTAGTACTAGGATGGGTGACCAGTCAGGAAGTTGATCCTGGCTTGCGCGTCAGTGTGGACAAAGTGCGCAGTTAAGGCTAGTGGTGGTTTGTGGGGCCAGTCGTTATTCCTGAAACTCTACTAGAGCCTAGGGCTGTGGGCCCGGGCGTTACATAAAGGACTTCATCTGGTCCGGGAACTATCAGCAGCGTCGTATTTCTCTTGTCTCGTGGATAAACATCACTAAGAGCAAGGAGCACGGGGGGCTAGGGCTCAAAGAAGCCCGTGCTCAAAATGATGCTCTGATGCTAAAGAATACTTGGCAATTCATAAACAATCCCTCATGCCTGTGGGCAAGGGTGCTAAGGGGCAAATATGTACGGGGAAACTCTTTCTCAAGGAAGCCATGATCCGCTGCATGGACATTCATTAAGGCGCACATTCCCAAGCTTGAAGGATATTGTCATAAAACCATAAACTCGGGCACATCTACTAATGTTTGGCATGATAGATGGTTGCTGGGCAAGTCCGTCATGGATCTTGATCCCAACACCACTATTCCGGATGGCCTCGATGATCTTACTGTTCAAAGCATGATTCAGCTCGAGGGAGCTTGGGATTGGGAGTTCATTCACGCTCACCTACCACAAAGCTCGTGGCTTCTTATTAAGAGCACGCTACCGCCGTGTGCTGATGCAGGTCCAGATACGTGGTCATGGCCACTAGAACCGAGTGGAGAGCTCACAATTCACACAGCTTATAGCTGGCTGCGGGAGGAACACCTACAACATTCTTCTTCTATCAATTGGAAGTCTGTCTGGTCTAGCCCGATGCCCAACAAATACCGAACCTTCCTATGGCTCCTTAGACACAAAGCCCTTCTGACCAATGTGGAGAAGGTCAGAAGACATATCACTGTGGAGGATACCTGCCCACGCTGCAATTCTATGAGTGAATCCATCGTGCACTGCCTTAGAGACTGCCCCTCTAGCAGGCAGGTCTGGGTTCAACTTGGGATGAATCACGCCTTCTTCAGTGGCTCGGAGGAGGAGTGGATCCAGCTGATAATCAATGGGAATGGCAATGCCAAAGACAAGATCCTTGGCGGCGTGGGCTGTTGGGCGCTATGGAGAGCACGCAATGATTATATCCATAACGGGGAGCACAAGCCACCGGCTACTCATGCAGCTTTCATCCGAGGTCGAACGCAGGCTATTATGCAACTTGCCGCAACTCCATCCCACGCTGCCCGTAAGTCGCGTGGCCCTATCTCCAAACAACCAGGAAATTCGCAGCATATCCTTTTTGTGGATGATGTGTTCCAAAGCCACAGTCTCAAGACGGGTATCGGCATTCACGTCACTGACCTGCAAGGCAGCTGCCTATTGGGGCAGGGGTCTCACTGTTGTGCTACCTCGGCCAAGTAGGCGGAAATGAAAGGAATCGTACATGCCCTGGAAACCTGTAGACTCCACGATTGGCGTAACAGTATCATCTACTCAGACTCTACGTCTGCAATTGAATCCATCCTGCAACCTAAAGAAGCTGAAAGCAGATTCGAGCCATTGAGGAGGAGGGCCTCTACCATCTTATCTACATATCCGAGAATGATTCTCTCCTTCATTCCATGCAAGCACAACGTGGTGGCGGACCACATTGCAAAACACACTCTGTACTCCTATCAAAACTATCATTTCACAAGTGTTAAACCTAGCTGGCTATCGCCTGACATTAATATTTCTATTCCTTCTATGATTGCCCGTATTAGAGAATGGGATGAATAAGATCTATCTCTAATTTTTCTCAAAAAAAAAACAAAAAAATCACTAAAAATTAAAACCATTTGCAAAGAGATCCATTTCTAGGAAACTTTTATAACAAGAACCCAAATATTATATATACATTCTGGACCACAAAGTACATACCATGTACCTTCTCTTCTTGAGGATTACATACAACAATTGCTCTATTAAATCTTCACATAAGCAACATAAAACCTTGAGGCATTCAATGCCAAAATCTCAGATCGATCATAAAAGCATTAACTACTGGCTCTAAGGTCCTGAGAGTACAGATACGACACATAGAACTCATATCTATAAGACACGACATTTAGTATCTCCACCTGAGATGTTACTGTTGTCCCTGATGCTGTTGTCCTTCCCCTGCTGTATGGTTTCTACCTCCTCGTCCGCATCCACCTAAAAAGTTTGGATCCCACGGGGGTGAGGCAATTGAAATTGTCCCATCGAGAGATACAACTCTCCGCTAGAAACATTATTATTGTAGATAAATAGTGATAAATTGAGAAGTGGAATCTCTATTGAAAAGCATGATTTAATCATTATTAAGTGGATTAGAGAAATAATATCTTTTAAAGCATTACAACTATAAATGATAAAGCAGTAAATCATCTATTCATTCTAATAAGGAATATGAAGAACATGTATGAAATCTATCCATTTAGGATACAGTAAACAATGTAACATCAACCAATGATTTCCATATTTCATCTTTAAGAAAATACGCTACACGTCTGATTATAGTTTACAATCATACTTATGCCCTGAGGAGGTGAGCCGTACCGCTCAAATCCAAACTTCAGTTGCAAAACCCAAAGCCGGTGCCATACAAGATCAAAGGAAGAGCCAGACTCCATGATCTCATCTATCTCGGTCAGTGAAAGACCACAAGAAGGACCACAGTCTCTTTCTTAAGTGACCTCAGTCACAGGGTTAGCTCCCATAGGCTACCCTTTCTCTAGCCCGCCTTGGTAAAGGTCCCGATGCTAGTAAATCTGAGCCACATGCCAGTTCACCGTGCTCTCTGAGCCATGAACGCATTCATGCTCTATCACACTGAGCCATGGGCCTATTCACCATGCTCTTATACATATCTTGAGTCTACAACCGAAGTTGCACTCTAATCCTCCTATTTTCGGCTAGGAGAAACCCCGCATATTCAACAATATATGCTCCAGATGAACCAGTAGGAGAACCCGTTTCACCATCACCAGCTACTGACGATGATGGATCTATGGCCAGGGCTCTACATGATAATATTCCACTTGATTATTTAAGTACATTACCATATTCTTTTAGCATCAATCAAGATTTCAAACATTAATTATTATGACAAATGCTACAAAGAAACATGTAATACTTCTATCAAGTGCTTTTCAAAACTTTTTAGATCATTGGGATCTCAATCCCTTATCTCATCTCTAGGAATTCACACCCCTCATCAATATCATCATCATGTTTACTAGATCTGGGTATTCAAAGCCTTAGTTCATCACTGAACATGGTTACCATTATCAGGTAAATATTACCTCTAGGTCATCTAACCAAGGTATTCATGATACTTGTTACACAAGCATCTCACATAGCTCACCAGGTATATTCAACTTCTTGTCACCTCTCACTAGGCAACAAATAAAATAATGGCTCACAAGGCCCATTAACATCATAGCTCATACCTGGTTATGCTCATCATCTCATGATACATGCATGGTTAGTATACTTGATAACAACCATATCAATTACATATCAACATTATGCAATACAAAGATAACATCACTATTCCCTCATTAGGGTTAGCGTTTCCCATCTTTATCAATTAAGGTTTCACATAACATCACCCTATCTTAGGGTTTCACAAAACATCACCCTATATTAGGGTTAGGGTTTCCCATCTTTATCAATTAAGGTTTCACATAACATCACCCTATATTAGGGTTTCACATAACATCACCCTATATTAGGGTTAGGGTTTCCCATCTTTATCAATTAGGGTTTCACATAACATCACCCTATATTAGGGTTTCACATAACATCATTTAAGTATTAAATCCTACTTATCATTGTTCCATGTACTTAGGAACACACATCATCATCATACCTTATTAGGTTGACTTAACCTCTTACAAAAGTTCATGCAACTATGCTTATCATAGTGTATTGAATTTATTACTTTCATAGGCATTGAGTGATAATCACTCTAACTATACTAATCACCTAAGTACTTTAGAGGTACTTACATTGAAATCAACCTTGAGATACTCTTCAACCACTTATGGGGTTATTAGTACTTACATGATTTGAATCAATTGGACTTTCAAACGGTTTGGACCACTTGAACCTTCAAACGGTTTGAGACCATTTAGACCTTCAAACAGTCTTGGTTTTAAACCTTCAAATGGTTTGAGACCGTTTAGACCTTCAAACGGTCTTGGTCCTAAACCTTCAAATGGTTTGAGACCGTTTAGACCTTCAAACGGTCTTGGTTCTAAACCTTCAAACGGTTTGAGACCGTTTAGACCTTCAAATGGTCTTGGTCCTAAACCTTCAAACAGTTTGAGACTGTTTCGACCTTCAAACGGTCTTGGTCCTAAACCTTCAAACGGTTTGAGACCGTTTAGACCTTCAAACGGTCTTGGTCCTAAACCTTCAAACGGTTTGAAACCGTTTGGTCAATGTAGAGATGAAACTGTTGAAACCTAAATTAGGGTTTTGACATCAATTGATCTAGGGTTTTGAAACCAATTGCGTTCTAAACATTTTGAAATTGTTTGGCCATTCAAGGTTGAGACCATGTGGATTAGATTAGGTTGAAACCATTAGAACTTTACACACTCTTGAAACCATTTAGCCTCTAACAGTTTGAAACCGTTTGACCTCTAACAGTTTTGAAACCGTTTGGTCACCAAACGGTTTGAAACCATTCGGTCTCTAACGGTTTGAAACTGTTTGACCAACAAAAAAATGAAACTATTTGTTTTTTATATTCTTGAGGTGTGTGCTAAGATGATGTCATCATCATCAAGCTTCAGACCTCCAAATTCTATTGTCATATATATGATTAATTCAGCAATTATTCAAGAAGAAGATAAAAGATCAACATATGATGAGAAATTGAAATCAATAATAACATTGATGGGTTCAAGTTATATAACCCTCCTTCAAAGTAGATTCAAAGCTTCAAGCTTATCATCTCTAATGGTGAAAGAAGCTCCTTCAACTATCCAAGGTTCGTTTCCAACTCTATGGATGCTAAAGATCGTCAAGGTTGAGCATTGGATGGAAGAGAGAAGAAAATGAATGTTGAAATCCGATTTCAACCATCAATCCAAGGTCGAAGATGATCATGGAGCTTACCTTCATATTGGGGAACGTTTTCCTCCTACTCCTAATCTCCTTGGTCATCGGCCAAAGCAAGGGAAGAAAGTGGTTTGCAAAAATAGCCTTTCAAGTAAGGAGAAAATTGAGTATATGTATATGACTTTTTAAGAGAGAGAAAGTAGAAGGAAAATCTTCAACTCCCATTCTTGGTGCCACATGCCCCCTCCACTTCCTTTCTTCCGAAGACAACTTCCTCGCCCTCAATATCCTCTCAATTATCCTTGAATTAAAAGCAACCACTTAAGCACCTTAATCATTATAATATTATTATCCATTTTTATTGGACATTACTTTTTAATTAACAAATGTGAGTGGATTCTTCACCTACTTACGATATTTCGGTGCCACTCAAGGAATTTGGACGTCCTAACACTATAGGATTTCTCCCATAACATTTTAAGTTGATGGGCACTTCTTTTAATTTATATATTTTTGCTACAAAATAATTTCGGGTTTTCAATTATGCTTAAATCTTGATTATTTTATTATCAAGATTATCTCTCCTCAAAAGTAGTTCAAACAAGACACCCCATTCTTTTTATTTTCTCTAAATGATACTAAGAAACATTAGGGACACTCTTGAAGTGGTATTTTACATATTCAACCCTAGATTTTGGGTAATTTGCAAATTACACCAAAACTAGCATTCAATACACAAGCATTACTCAAACAAGCTCCTTCTTGGAACTTAGGCTTCCACAAGCTATACCTCAGTATCATTCTCATTCTTATGATGCTATAACACTTTGAGGAACATTTATCATGTAACATTTGCAAGGTAACCCCTTAAATTGGGTAAATTGCACTTTAGTCCAAAACAGGTAAAATATTGCTTCAACATTATTCAAATAGGATCAAAATTGAAACATAAGCTATCCTTTAGTCTCAATTACTTTTCAAAATATAAAGACAAGAATATAAATGACTTACTTAAGCAAAACTCCTAGGGTTAGGGCATAACCCAGGTCAGGGATGTTACAATTAGCATCAAATATAGGACAAAAGAGTATATTAGAACCCTAATGTACTGTTGTTTGCTTCCTCCATTTGCCCCTCTTGCCCGACAACTGGGTTTAATGAAAGAAACATAGCCATATTCGTTCTACTCTCTCGTAGGTGGAAGAAGAGGAGGAAAAGGGTACCTGTGTTGAGCGACAGCGGCGGCGGTCAGAATAGACCAGGTGTCAATCGGCGACGGCGAGCAGCAGGTGTCCAGCGGTGACCGGAGCGGCGATGACGAGAAGCAGGTGTCCAGTGGCAATCAGAGTAGCGGTGGTGAGCAGTAGTGTCCAGCGGTGAGCAGCGAGCAGGTGAGTGGCAGCCAGAGCAGCAGCTGCAGCGGCAGGCGTTGTGACAGTGGTATCGAGCAGCGGTGGCGGAGCAGGGAATCGGCAAACCTAAGCTCTCACAATCGGGAATGAAACAGAGAAAGGGGAAGAGCCTAGCTCGCGCAGGTGTATTAAGTTAACAATAGGTGTCGGTTATTCAAAACAGACGACACTATAAACAATCAGCGTCGGCTGCCGTAAAAAATCGATGTCAAAAAGGGGTGAACATTTTTGCGGAGACAGCGCGCGAAAACACATCAGCATCGGTTATTGCAAGAAAACTGACGATAACAATGTGTCCAATTTCTGTCTCATGAAAAATCTTTAGTCGTCGGTTAATTAGTTAATAACCAACTCCGTATGTTATTTTTGTAGGTAATTTTTTCCCCTTGGAAAATTTTGATTTGGTAGTCGATTTTAGGCGTCGGTTGCTTATTAAGGAACCGACGCTAAATTAAAAGTGATACCCGTGTCTGGCCACTCTTCACAGATAGATGTCGGTTTTTGTATTCAACCAACACTATAGGGTTTAGGCATCTGTTTCTTGTATACAACCGCTGCCTGTAAATGTGACGTTATAGGCAATTTCTGTAATAGTGTGTCTTCTGCTACGTTGATCAAGGCTCTACCTATGGCTAGGAAGGGTCTTCCAAAGATCATCGCATATGTCGAGTCCTCGATGGTGTTGATCACCACTGTGTCACACGGTATAAAGAATAGCCCAACTCGAATTGGAATATCTTGTATTATTTCCACTAGCTTTGTAAAAGTCTGATCAACCAACTCGATCATCATTCCAGTCTTTACCATGTCTATTAGTCCAAGCCTCTGAGATAGTGTCAGTGTCATCATGCCAATGCTTACTCCCAGGTCGGCTACCCTCTTCCTTTCTACATTGTCTCCAACACAAAAGGGGATATTAAATGTCGCCATGTCTTTCTTATTTGTATGCAATTCAATCTAGATAAAGGCACTCGATATCTTGTCTAGCTGCACCATCTCTATATGATCTCCTCTTCTTCTTTTCCTGATAAGATCCTTGAATAACTTTGCATATGTGGGCATTTCCTCAATAGCATCAAGGAAAGGGATGTCTAGGTGCAGCTTTTTCACAGCCTCCATGAACTTCTCGTATCTTTTCTTAAGATGCGCTTTAATTAATTTATAAGGGAAGGGAACTCTTACGGAGTAGTGATCTCTTTGTATAAAGACTTCTTTAGCAGGACCTGGATCTCTTCTCTTGGTCTTTTTCTTTACCCTTGTCCTTATTTGTGGACTCTTTGTATAAAGACTTCTTTAGCAGGACCTGGCTCTCATTCTAGTGGGTTTAGGTTGTGGCTTGGTGGAAGTTTTTCCTTCTTGATGAATTTCTTCTTGTTGCCTTTCCATGACATTTCCTAAGCAAAGAATAGCCATCTTCACCGTCTCAGAGTTGGATGGGATCTTTCCTTTAGGTTTCTTTATGAGTTTAGAAAGTTGTGCAAGTTATTGATCGATCTGTTTTTATGTGTATGCATGTCGACCATTTGAGTTTTCATCACGGTTAAGACACCTGAGTTAGTGATGGAACTTTGAGTGAGTTTATCATTCATGGTTACTTGCCTCTTCTCAAAATCAAATAGTTGAGCAATCATTTCTGACTGGTTACCGTTCTTAGTTTGGCCTTGATCTTAGTTTTTTCATTTTGTGTTCTTGTTCTAATATTGGTATTGACCTTGTCCTTGGCCTTGTTAATTGTCCCTATTTTGCTGGTAAGTTATAGTTTTGGTATACTAAGTTTGTCCACCGCCATTTCCAAATCTTGGAGGTGGTTTAGACGAACCGCCTAGATGGTGCGAATTCTCAGCAAAATCTTTATTTCCATAATTAAAACCAGGGTGATCTGGTCTTTTAAAATTTACGTAGGTGATGTTCTCAGTTTCTTCCTCATCTTCACTTTCTTCATCATCTTCTAGTTGAGTGTAGATATAATTACAAATGTCATGTCCCTTTTAACCACATGTGACACATTTCATAACTTTCTTAGTCTTTACATTCCTCCTTCCTCTAGTATCCTTCAATTGCTTAACATCCAAGGAAATCTTTGGATTTGTGAAGTTATATTCTCTGGAGCCTTTGCCACGATAGAGGATCCTTCAGAGTTGTCTTTATTTGTTGAGCCCCTATCAATTCTCTCATAATCCATACCCACTTTCAGTATGGCCATGTTATTAATAATCATCATGGTCTTTTTTGGCTTCATTTCAAGGATATCACTTCTACAAACGACATTCATTGAAGTCTGTTCTACAAATGTTAGACAAATATAAAATGTGGTCATGAGAAATCCCTCATTGTAACTGTGATGGGGACAATCCCTCTGATATTATTGGAATCATTACCATGCTTCATGGGGATTCTCTCAATGCTTCTATTAGAATTTAGTGATCTTGTGCCTATTTCTGATGGTTTTTTCAATTGGATAGAATTTCATGACATCAGCTAAAGGTCTCCATCATTTAATGGATCTATGAGGCATGCCAACATACAAAGATAGAGCCTTGTCCTTTTAAAGAGAAGACAGATCCTTTGTAGTATATAACTTCATGTGCCACTCTCTTCATCTTGATAGTGTCACAAATGTTCTTTAAGGCATCGAGATGATGATAAGGATTCTCTTATTTTGAGTTACCTCTCAAGGTGTTATTTTGTATCATGGAGATGACCATATGTTTCAGTTCAAAATTCACTGCATCAAACTGGGGAATGATGATGGTGCATCTAGACTTATAAGCTCTGGTTACAACCAATTCACTAAGGGAACTACCTTCTTCCTGTTCCTCTTCCTTGCCATCTTCATCACCACATTTATTGTCCTCATGCTCACCATGGTTCCTCTGGTTCATTCATTCTTGATGGCTACTGTGGTCATCATGATGTATTTCATCGCTCTCCTCATCATCACAACATTCGTCACATTCTCACCGTATTCTTTGTATTCATCTTCACCATGAGGCATGTAGTGAGGTCTCAGAATACGCCCTTGTTCAGTTCCATCACAATGACCATCATCATATTCAGACTCAGTTACCAGTGGAGTTGGGAAGTCCTCCACCCTTGGGTTTCAATCTTCTCCAACATGTCCTCTACCACATCCACTAGGATGTCCTCTGCTATGGGGAAGCATGTTGATGAGAAAAGATAATAAGATGTCTTCCAAATGTGCTTCTCCCAAAGCTACCTAAACAGTTCGCACCAGTCAAGTTAGAAATCTGGACGTATTGAAACAAAGTATTCAAGGCAGTCAGATGCAACATATTTAGAAATTGTGAAGTCAAGTCTATTGCTAAATTTTAGGCATGGGTGTATGGTGAGTAGAATCGTGTTCTTAAGAGTAACGTTTTGTTTTGTCCCCAACAATGACACCAAAAATTTGACAGGCCTAAATTGCACGTCTAAAAGAAGTAGATCTAGAGTAGTTGGAGTCATAAAATTTTAACCTGACTCTTAGGGCCCCACAACTATAATATGTGGTCTGATGTAGAAATCAGGGTCATTCCATGGGGACATGGGTGGTAAGTGCTAAGAACGTAGAATCTTATCTCAATTACACCAACCAAAAAGGATAGGTTAAGATGGTGTTCCTTATGGAACGATGTTACTCCAAACAAACAAACAAGTAAAAGAAAGGTAAAGAAAAAAACAAGTGAGTAGAATAAAATAAGAACGTGATAACAAAATATGGATGAGAACTTGGATTGGCTTTTGCCTACTAAGATCTCTCTCCAACATGCAATACTCACTCCCTTTCTATGCCCTTAGAAAGATTACAAGCTATCATCATATGTGTCTATTTCCTCCTCTCTTGAGCTTAGGATAGATCTAGATTATAAGGTTGTCTCCCTCTCAATATGGAAAACAAACTATCATAAATATAACTATATGATCATAAACTTAAGCACTCCAACATATCATGCATGCATGAAACTCCAAAACACATAGATAAGGATAGTGTTACTCTTTCAAGACACTATCTATCAAACATCACAAGATGGTAGCTAATCATACAAGTGAAGCATTAAGACCAAGAGAATGGAGATAATCTTTGCTAATAGCATATATATTCAAATAGATGTAACTATATACATATTGGGAGAACCTTGGTGCCAACTCCCAACCCAAGCAATGGGTTTATCCACTAATGTTCATGAGTAGCATTATAGATTTACAGAGGCAAAGATACATCAAGATAGACAAAGTAATAGATGAACAAGGTGAGAGGGTTGATAGATCAAAAGAAGTGTGAAGGTGATACACCAAAAATAGTCCTTCATATCTGATTTTGGCATCGGTGTCGTGAATGGATGTCAACTTCTTCTCTCAACAAAGTTGATGGTGATGTTCTCTCTCCTTGGGACCTTCATCTTCAGAGTTAGAAAATTAGCGGAGGTGGATGGGGTGACTCTGGAATGCAGCAGCACTTCGTCGTGTCTATGATGATCTGACCCCCCTGAATGGATAAGATGGGGGTATATTTATGGGTGTTGGTCATTAACTTAATCACTTGTAGTGGATTCTACATTAAGTAGGTGTCTGCCGATACCAGCAGTCAAGTCCTTCGATCGCACTGCATCTTTAGTAGCGACCGCTATGGACACGGAGGTCATTGGTCGCCAGAGCATATGTGATTTCTTCAACTGCTAAGAATTTAGACTTACCACCCACATTGGTTGTAAGAGCTTTCATCCTATAGAGACAGTTTTTCATGCTTCTCCTTTCGGTTCGCAAGGGGTGGAGATGTGTAGTGACCGCAACTACTGTTTACCCTTCGATATCTATGTATGGTGAATTATAATGACCGTAGGGTTTTGACTTTGTGTGTCCTTTTCTCGCAAGGATGCTTGACGCTCATCAACCATTATGATTTTGTCTTCAGGTGTAGCAGTCGATTGGAAATTTTGTACAAAGCAAAGAGGGTCATGAGTTTGGGTAGTCACAACATGTCTTGTCAAAAGAAATTAGAATTAGTTAGACAAGTCACAAAAAGAGGGTCAGCATAAGTACAAAATAAGCACATAATGTACACAAAATCGGATGTTATCAATAACCAAATTTTGGGGAACACTTTTTTTTATATGGGACCTGGTAGGAATCATGTATCGTCAATTTCTGAAGGAGCATAAGATTTTGGAGGTAAAATTTTCTATCGGGCATGTGACCAATCATATTAGTTTGTTTAGAATAACTGACAACATAAAATATTTAGAGGAAAAATTACTTTTATGAAAAGGGTTAAATCATTAGTTCCTTATGAACTTTGCAATGCGTGCTTCACAAGGTTTTTTTAAAAACTTGAAATTCGCAGACTATCTTAATGTCAGTTCCTTCCCATAAAACTGACATTTAAATGAGAGTGATACCCTTGTATTTCCCTAAATAGTAAGAATGACTAGTTGGGACGTTTGTACTTAATTTACATTTTCATATGTTTGTAGTGTCAGTGTACCTTGGAAGCCAATGTTAAGAAAAGTGACACCAGTGATTGGAAATGTACTAGTTGATTTGGGCCCTTGGTGCGTGTCAACTCAAGTTACATGACCCAGGCCCTTTGTGCAAGTCATGACACCTATGCCCTTAATGCAGGATGACTGAAGACACGTGACCTAGACCCTTAGTACAGGTCACAAGCCTCGGCACCAGAGTGCATGCTGACTCAGATATATGACCTAGACATCAGAATGTAGGTCAAGTGACCTAGGTGTCAGAGTAAAGGTCTCCATCATACGTTATGTAGAAATATATGAATTATGGATCCTAAAGAAATATCATAAGTCTGTGTTCAAGTTTTCAATATATTAGCTTTTATGCTTAATGTTTAATTCTGATGTATAGTCTTTTCTTTAATGATGTTTCATATATATAAAATACTCATGGCACTTACTGATAATTAGTTTTGCAACCCATTATTAGGTAAGATAAGGAGAAGATATAGGGCCAGAGAACAAGGACATAGTGTAGTTATCACGAAATTGAATGGATTTCCATACCGATAGACGTTTCATTTTATATATAAGAGTAGTCTAATTATTTTTAGGTTTTGAAACAATTTCGTTACTTATAACTTAGTTTTAACTTTTGAGAATGAGAATGGGATGTATGTCCTTTAATGGTTAAGCTTCAATTATTTCTTGAGAATTATATTCGTTGTATGTCACATTCAATTAATATTATTAGTTAGAATTGACGCTGTTGCTCATGTGGCAGTGTAAAATCCAAGGTGTTACAACTTGGTATCAGATAAAAGGGATAATTGGCCTCCAGGAATTGTCATAGTTCTCAATTAGCTTGATGACCCTATATGTTTAGTAGATTGTATCTAGTTATGTTTCCAAGATTGAACAAATAAAGTCAACATTCAAGAATATATATCCTTATTACCCGATAAGTTGTTGAAGATAGAAACCTTGATTAGGAATCCAAGTCTTGAAGTTCACACATGATAGGATATGTACTAGGGATTGATGCTCGTGTAATCTAGATCTTATTTATTAACTATCGCATGGGGCATGTACTCTCTTTTTCTCATTAATCAGTGGACACCAATTAAAGGTTGTAGAGGAGATTCCATGAGCACTTAAGACTTATTATGCCCCTCTTTCCAACTTACTAGTCCATGTGTGTGGGACATGTGCACTATTGAGATGGTGGGGAGTTGTAAAATGAGGTCACACATTGTTGGGTATGTTTCCGATTAACACACACTACAACAAACATACTTAGTAGTGGCATTTTGAAAATACAACTGAAAAAAAATGCCACTAAACATGTTTAGTGGGGCATTTGTTGACACTTAAAAAAATGTCTCTAGTACCAATGCTACTAGAGAGATAGTGGGGTAAGTTGCAAACGCCACTAAATGTTTGGTTTTAATTTCTTTCAATAAATGCCAAATAAATGCCATTAAAACATCATTTAGATTTACAAAAATGCCACTATTTATCAATTTACTTTTATACAAATGTTAGTATTTTATATCACGATGTTGTATTCAACTATTGTAATGGCGTATAAAAAAAGCCAATAATGACATACTAGTTTTGTATGGTTACATTTTTAGGCTTTTAGTCATTCAAAATTCAGTTCATTGCCAAAAAATTTAAAAGAAAGCCAATTGCTTTGAAAGTATGATGTGGTAATAAGTTCAATGTTCAAGGGGGGCTTGATATATAGCTTCATAGGGACAAAACTATGCAATTTATTGAATGTTTGCAACTGGACTAGATGTAGTGTGGCATGATTGCTTATCATTTTTCTCTTACCTTCACATGAAGAAAGCCCTCGATACATGTATGCATCAGATTAGTACAAATTTCTTCACAACATGTTATATCTTCATCATACGAACATATATCGGTTGTCTACCGTTATAGACCTTGAAAATTGTGGCTTCAAATTGAGTTTTGTGACTTTCTTGCATCACACATGCATGAAAAAGTCAATGAATTTTTTTCTTGCCCAGATGTATCCTTTATTATGCTAACAACAATCTCAATAGGAGATTTTATGTTTCTTCAAAATCAAGGTGAGGCACAAGCCTCACCAGGTCCTAATGTGGTTTTCCCACTGGTCGTCGATAAAAGCATATGCTCATACACATTTTGGAAAACATTTGCTGGGTTTAAGAAGGTCCCCCGTGAAAGTGAGACAACAAGCATCTCTAGTCTAGTACTTGAGCCACTAGGTCTCCTTACATACTCTCTGAATCTTAGCCACTTATCTGATGTAGATAGAAGGTTAGGGGAAATGTTGAATGAGGAAAAAAATGCATATCCTAAAGTGGAAACAACCACACGATGATTTTGTACCTTATTGGTGGCAATGTCATAGCACTGAGCTCCACACGTCAGCTTCCTCTGGACAATCGATATCAGCAGATTTCACAGTCATGGGGCTCCCTCCATGCGTCTCTACACAATCACTGCAAGCAATCGTCACAGCCATGCTCCTTCCATGCGCGCTCCTCCACAGTAGTAGTTTAGGGTGATGATCCAGTCAGGCTCCCCTCTGCACACTCGTCTGTCACTACCTCTCGGATACCATACACGAGCGAGGAATCAAGGAGGGAGGGATTGTAGTGATAATTGGGAGTGTGAGAAGAAAGCAAGAACAAAACTTGCTTTTTTAGGAGAACCGTGCCGCCTTTCATTAAGCAATCAAATCCTTTTCAGCATGACTGATTACAAAAGCTGAGAAAGAAGAGCTAGTGCTAAATAGTGCACTACTCGAGACAGCCCTTTGGGCTAATTGGTGTGCTAATCCATTAGCCTATCTCTTACAAGAACAAAACGAGATTCTAGGAAAAGACGAGCAGAAAATTAAAATGTCGTCTAAGAAGGTTCCCAGCAGATCCTTACACCTGGTTGATGACTTGATCAGATTGACCACTGCCTCTGAGTCCAATTCAAAAACTAGCGTGTTGATACTCATCTATGTCAATTTTCTGAGTCCTGCACATATGGCTCAAGCTTCAGCACATCGCGGGTCGAGAAGGGACGTCTCCTCATACCTACAATCCTACAAACCTTGTTGTTGCTATCCCTCCAAATCATGGCTGCTCCATCGAAGTCTTGTATACCCACCGCCGCGTCACAGTTGAGCTTGATGGCTTCTGGCGGTGGGGAAACCACCTTGTTACAGGTGCCACCGGCGGCTGGCTTGAGCTCGATCTTCTAGCCTCTCTATGACCTCTGATCAGCTAAAAGAGAGACCATTGGACTATGGATGGTGGCCGAGTTTTGTTGTCAAAAGTCAACTCGTTTCTTCTAGTCCAAATAGTCCATAGTGCTGCTATCATCTCTTCTTCTTTCTCCTCCACTCCTGTCCACGTAAGAGCTAGGATGGCATCATCGACCCTTGACCCTTTGACTTCCCTAACCCTTGCTTGCTGCTCCAAAGAACATTCCCACCAGACCTCCCATGTGTGTGAGCATCTGAACAGTTATTTGCGTTAGCTTGTTCCGCTTTTAATTTGGCAATTTTAGGTTTCCACTAATTAGATGTATAAATGTCTTTAATATTTAGTTCCTTTCAGAAACTCCATAATAGGTGGCTTAGAGACATTTTGATTATTGGATAGATATTGGCCTTTTTTAAAAAAAGCCACTAGAATTAATGCCACTAATGGGTACTTTTGCTATAGTGGCATATCTTGGGATGTCACAAAGACGAGTGACATCGAATACCTAAATCAGATAGTCACCTAAACCTAATACATTAGTTTGTGAAAAGTCATTATTTTTGTGCCAATGTTAGACGTGAAATACATTTATAATTAAGTTTTGTGAATGGAAAAAGTTAATATAAGTACATTTCAAATTGTAATGTTAACTTAGTGCTTCTCTAAGGTAAATTATCACTTTGGTGCAATGAGACCCTTGGAGCAACCAGTACTTTGGTACAATGAGCTTTGGCAACAATGAGCACTTTTTTGCAACAAACTCTTGGGAGCAATGAGCACTTTGGTGCAAGGTTATGTGGATGCACTTTAGTTGATGCATTAATTGTGAATAATAAGGTCATACTAATTATAAGGTATGTGAGAACCTTTTGACATGGTAGATGATGAATGTATGATTTATTTTTCAAGTTTAGTTAGTAATATTATACTTGTGTTAATTTTGTTAATAATGTCAGACACGATATAAATGCCCATACCAATGTCATATTATGAGTCATTATGATTAGATTAAGGTGTTAGTGCACACATATGTGAAAACCTGAGGTGGGTAGTGACTTAATATCTCATGAAAATTTTGAGGATGAAATTTAAATAAGGTGGGTAGGTTGTAACATCCCGCGAATTCATATTAGAAATAAACTGAATTTCAAAATCCAGAATTACTCATATTCATGATTCTTCAAACCTAATGCATATCTTAGTTAATTAACATACACAAGTTATCCCTAAATATCCAATGATGACTATTTGAGGTTTAGCAAATGGCCCCACAATCATGCTTAATATGTTATATTGACTAGTACATGAGTAGTTAATTAGATATTAAATATTCTCTCAAATTTTGGTAGTGTAACTCTTCTATAATAATTATTAGTTCATTTGTCACCCTTGATACCTAATGTTATAAATCACATGTATTCTTGATATTTGAATAATTTGGATTCATAATGCTCAAATTAGCTAAACTAACTAGTTTCATCAAATTCATATAAACCCAACTATATGAGATAACTTTTGAATGAAATGAGAATCAATACATGTATTCTTGACCTAGTCATCAAATTATGCAATATATATCTTGATATCACATAAGTTACCGCTTAAACACACAGGCCCAACGTGAAACATGCTAGTTAATATCATAGCTTTTTTTCAACCATTGGATGAAGATATGTGGATGTAGACTCTATCTTCTTCCTACTTTCATCTTGCGTTTCAAGGAGTTGTTGTATATAAAAAACTCTCTCAAATCTCTTCGTATCTCCTCCACATATCCATTAGTTCTCGCAACAGCCAGTACATATACCACCTCTATTGTCAATTAAGATATCCCTCTCAACGTCAGTTTGTGTCAACACCTAAGTGAGCGACACTACTATTAAGTACCTACAACGTTGGTTTTTTGGGAACGCATAAACCGATGACATAGATCTAGCCTCCGTTGTTATAATTAAAGAAACTGACATAGTTAAGTGCTCTGTCATTGATTTCAGCTCAACAACCGACATTGTACTACCATACTAGCTAACACCTCTACTTAATATAGGGTTCTGTGTCGTCAGTTGGTTAAAAAAACTAATATTGTGTACAACTATGTTGTTGGTGTAAATGTTGTAACTGACGGTACAAACAAACTTTCTTATTGGTTTCGCACCACAATGGGTGGCACAAGCCAGCTAGTAGCACGACCATTTTAAAACAGCACACTTACGGTATAAAAAGCGACGATTAATACCTACAATGTCAATTTTTTATAACAATCGACGATAAATTTATGTTTTTTCAAATAGCAAGTTTGCAAACTTTTTGTCCTCTTGTTCAATAGGATGTAGAACCTATATTCATTAGAACTGCAGGTTTCATGTTGTGTTCAGCTTAACAGCAAGCCAACACACCTGCAAAACTTGCAATAAGAAACACACACACAATTCATCCACCTACATACACGGTCCATTATCCAATTCTATTCTCATGACATGTAGAAGCATAATTATCATTGTTTTTTATTTTCACATTCATACACACCCATGTATATATACATCATTCACATATGCACTAATTCCTTCTCATTACATGTACAAACACAATTCTCATTGTATTCATTCATCTTCACATTCATTCACACACATGTATATATTCATCATTCACATATGCACAATATTTCACTCGCATCAAATTTGAAGTTACAAGAAGTCATAAGCACCACATGTATATAGAAATAATGACATCAAAGTTTAGAAAACTCATATTTTATCCCAATTATATTCAAAGTTTACTTCCTCCACAAAGATGTGTGTCCATTGTTCTTGTATCTCATCTACCTCTTCTTTCGTGTCAAACAGCTACAGAAAGAGTGATACAGTTAAAGATTTTGATTTGATACTTTCATATTATTCAATGAGAGTATTTACTTATGATGATCAAGACTATACATAGATTATGTTTTCTATACGATGCATGTCTAGGGCCTCCTATCTGACAATCAGGTTCATATATCACATCACATAGTATCCACATGCTCAAAAATTGTCTTGTACATTGACTATAAGTTTACCACCATACAAAACATTAATAAATAGAAGTAGCTTAGTTGGCATAAATATGCATTGAAATCAGAAAACTACCTCAACATTCTTCCAACTTAACGATTTCTTTTTCATATCCACAAATAGGTCCTTCCCTATTAAGTCTTTCATACCTTGATCAATTTTATGCCAAGATTCTACTGTTATATATGATTTTCTATGAGTAAGAACCCCTAGATATTGCATAAAAGAACTGTGATTCTTCCTAATAGAATTTCCAACATCATCAAACTCAATGACCAACTTTGGTCCTTTATTCCTTTGCTCTAGTAACTTGTTCACAATGGTGATGCTTCTTTTTTTGCATGCTCATGATCCTCCTTAGAAAGAAAATCCTTCGGGTGCACATCATCAAGATGCTAAAATTGACAAGAAACAAATATAATTCATAAAATAATGTAATTTATAAATATGATAGACATTGTTAAATGGACATCAATAATACAACACAACTTACACAAGTGTCCCCTCACAGAGCACATCATGATGGTGTTCATACTCATAGTACTCATCATCACGATCATCATACTCGCGGTCAGACGCCATCTGGAAAATATCATATCAAAAATAGTCAAACAATGAAATTTAAGTGATAAAGAATGTAAAATGCACATCTAACATTTAAAAAAAATATAATGCTTGCCTCTAGTATTGATTGGATCTTAGATCAATTCCATTCCTTCTGTGTGATCTCCATGCATATATAAGTCAGTGTTACCTTCAACTTTTGGTGTTGGCAAGCCAACTAAGAATGGACTGGATTCATCATACTCGTCATAGTACTCTTCTTCATCTATAGGATCTACAATGAACTGTCTTTTACCATGAATAACAACTGACTATTTTTCATTTGTGCAATCATTGATATAAAATACTTGCTTTGCATGTGATTCTATTATAAATATTTCACCCTTCTCGCCAATCTTTTCAAATTTCGTAATGTGAATCCCAATTGATCCACTACAATTCCTTTGGTGTTATCAACCCAATTACACGTAAAGATCAGAACTGTAAAATCTGAATAGTCAAACTCCTATATGTATCTAATGTACCATAATATGACATTTTAGCTTCACATCAACTCTTATAATTTGCACTATAAAATACAAATATGATGAAGGTTGACCCCTCTGTTTTGGACGACGTTCTTATCATCTTGACGTTTTGTGTAATACAAAAAATCCATTTATGTCAAGCCCTTCATAAGACAAAATATTCATTTTTGGTGTATAGGCGAGCCATTTGATTTTTTAGTAACTTTATTTGGTGTTTGAAATAGTTGATGTAAGACATTATCTTCAAACTGCCTAATATATGTCTTATTATGCTCTGTAGAAAGCCACATTTAATTGGCAATAATATATTTTGTCTTCATGAAATAGGTATGTCTGGTAATATAAATACTCACTTCATAAATATTGTGTAAAATGTACAAGTGTGCTTGTTCCCACAGCTCATGACTAATTACTTTCTCTTGTGTTCCTAAAGTCCCTTTCTCAGAATAAGGATCAATATTATTGTCATTACTAGGAGCTTCATTACAACTCAAGAAGTAATTGCAATAGTCCATAACTTCCCAACCCATATAACCTCAATATAATCCCTTTAGGTCGATAACAGTTTTGAACATCACCTTTAAAAGCAATCATGTACCTTTCAAAGGCATACATCGAACAATAAAATTGGTCCCAATGTTTTCACTTCCCTAGTCAAATGGACAACAAGATGCACCATGATATCAAAGAATGGAGGAAAATACATCTCAAAGTGGAACAGGGTAACGACCACTTCTCTTTGGAACTTGTCGAGATTCTCGGGATCAACAAATTTTCTCCATAGATTGTTGAATAAGAAACAAAGTCTGTTGATTGCAAACCTCACATGCTTTGGCAGTATAGATCAAATAGTGTGTGAAAATTTTGAGGTTTAAGACTTATCAGTCTCAGATCCTTCATTGATACCAATGTATAGATATTGGAAGAATATCCCTATGGTACCTTAAAATATGAAGCAAGTATCCACAAAAAGTTCTCTTCTCCAGTCTAGACAATGTGTAACAAGGAGGTCAATATGTTTTTTGATCACTAGTAACATTTATTGTTATTTTTTTCCTAATGCCCATTTTATGTAGGTCCATTCTAGATTTGATTCCATATTTAGTCTTAACTGGGAATAGTACATTGTGATCTCTTACCGAATGCATGAATAAAGTCTTTTAATCTTTCATAAACAAAGGGGGACTCTATTCTTCATTTGATCCATTGAATGATTTGTGCAACCTTTGGTAAGGATGAAATTTTAGAAGAAACCTTTGGGACCAACATATACAGTCTTGCCACCATGTTCTAGTAATATTGAATCAATGTTTTTCTCCCATTTAGGGCATGCTTTGGATCCTTTTATGTTGTATCCAAAAAAATTTGCAAATGTTGGAAAGTCATTAATAATGTGATATAACATAGCATGCAAACAAAATGTCTCTTTGTGTGAAGCATCATATGTCATCACAACTTTTCCCCAGAGTTTATTTATGTCAGTAATCAAAGGTTCAAGATACACATAGATATCATTTTCAAGTTGTTTAGGTCCCAATATTAAGAACAATAGCATGACATACTTATTTTTCAAACAAAACCAGGGAGGAAGATTGTATATAACAATCATAACAGGACAAATGTTATGTTGGATTCTTAATGTACCATATGGATTCATCCCATCGGTACAATACCCAAGTGTTAGATTCCTAACTTCTTCACCAAATTTAGGGTACAATAAATAAATCTTCTTCGACTTTGGGGAATCAGACACATGTCATAGGATCCCATCATAATTTTTCATTGTCTCTGCATGCAATGTTAAATTCTATGCATCCATCGTATTGGCAAACAAGCATTGAAACCATGGTATTATAGATAGACACCATATCACCTTGGTAGGGGATCCAGTTTCAGACTTCCCCAAAGCTATTATTTTATGCCATGAAGCCCCACATTTTGGACAGTCTTTCAAATTGATATAGTCCTTTTGAAATAATACACAGTCATTCAAGCATGCATGTTTCTTCTTAGCCTTCATTTCCATTAGGCACAACATTATCTTTTATTTGTATGTTGAGATTTGAAGTTCGTTGCCTTTAAGAAGAGTTTCTTTCAACAAAGAGAATAATGACGTGAAGCTTTTGTCACTTCGTCTATTGTCAGCCATTGCAGTATACAGTCTCATGACAAAGCTCAACTTCATAAACTTAGTACAACCAAATTATAACAGTCTCTTTACATCATGCACAATTTTCTAAATAATGAAGGTGGATCTGTGTGCTCTATCCCAAAACTATTTAGCATCACATCAACCATGTCTATCAGAATTAGGTCATTCACATCTACATCATCATCGACAATTTCTCCGTCAAAATAAGTACTGCTATCGACATCTACTAATCTCATTGTAGGAATCTCTCCAAGCCAGTACCATTCTATATAGCCCTATACAATCATGTTGAACATGACATGACTTGTGATTTTGTTGATAGTGTTGACTTTCAAGTTGTTACTGCAATACCTACATGGATAGTAGAGCTTATCTCCAAGTTTTTTTCCTATGTTCCTCCACAAATCTTACAAACTAATCAAGACCAATAATATCTCTGAGGTTCAACAATTTTCAATGAACATCCATGATATATCCATTCTATGATCAAAGAGAAAACAAGTATTGAATCAAGTGTTTTAGTGATTAGGATTTAGAGATTAGGGTTTACAAATTAGGGTTAATCATTCAGGGTTTAGGGATAAGTGTTTATATATTAGGGTTAATGGTTTACAGATTAATATTTAGGGTTTACAAACTAGGTTTTAAGGTTTACAGATTACGATTTAGGGTTTATGGTTTAAAAATTAGGGTTTAGGGTTTACATATTAGGGTTTAAGGTTTAATGAATGTGTGTACTCTCTATCCTATTCTTGAACGCCTAATCTCACTAGTAAGTATATAATTTGTATTCAATTTTCAAGATAATTTCAGAAGCATTTCCCCATGGTTCTCCAACTACACCGATGTAGATGGGAAATGTCAACCTACATATGTACTTAAATAGCAAATTAGAAAGTGTTGATGGAACATCTTGAAAACTGAATATGCATTATACACTTGCATCCTAATTGAGATTAAGGATTCAAAAATAGTCTCAAACCGGGGACTATCTAAGATTTACTACTAATGAGTAAATCTTGGACAAGTTTCTAGGACAACAAGATATATGTTTACATTAGGTTTTATGGTTTAGAATTTAGTTAAATATAAAAAATTCAATTTAATTAATTCTTACGTGTGATTTTTTATCTATACAACAATCAAATTGAACTATAATCCGAATTATACAAGCAGTTATACATGAATTCCAACTACTAATACATGAATTCCAACTATTTCAAATTGACTAGTACACCAAGTTATACAAGCCTTTGCACATGAATTCCAACGATACAAGTATGATCTCTCAAATTTTCAAATTAAAACCTAGTTATATTTCATCATTCAAATTGATATCAAATTAGGTGTTAAAATCCTAGTTACATTTCATCAAATTATACAACAAGATGGACAAAAAAAGTGGCTAAAAATAATAAAAAATTCACTTTGAGGAGACAAGGGTGGCTCAAGGTGGTGGTGATAGTGGTTGCTTAAGGCAGCAGCTAGCAGGAACAGTAGCCAGTAGTAGACCAACAATGGTGAACGGTGATGCTGAGCAGCGAGGAAATCCAATAGCAGACCAACAATAATGAGTAGTGAGGGTGGTAGCAGTCGCAATGACGATGACGACATATGGTCAGGGCATCCATGGTGACGGAAAGTAGTAGGAACAAAAATGGAAGAAGAAGCAACAACAACTACAATAGTAGCAACATCAATGGAGGAGGAGCAGTGGCAGCAGAGGAGCGGTGTCTATGACATCAGAAATCTCTAAAGCAAGGAAAATTCACACAATAAATAGAGATTGGGGGAAATATTGTTTCGTGGGTGATATTATGTTACACATGGTCATCTTTTGTTAGCCAAAACCAATGACAAAGAACATATTTGTCGGTTTTATAGGAAACCCATGACATACTTTATACTAAGTCATCGATTCCTACTTAAGAAAGTAATAAAAAATGCCCTTATACCAACAAAAAAGTGCCACCCACACTAAGGACCTAGCCGTCGATTTGGAAAGGAAACTGACAGCCACGCTAATGAATTTGTCATCATTCCTACTAAAGAAATTGATGACTAAAGCCCTTATCCCAACATAAATGTTCCAACCTCACTACCGACTTAGTCATTTGCTTTTGAGAGGGAAACTGATGATATAGAGTAGCTGGGGAGGAAAATTTTCACGGTGACGTGGCATGAACCATGTGTCGTTGGTTTCATACTAAAGAATTTCAGAACGCAACAGTTTTTCATGGTGGAAAAGAAGTACAATCTCAGTTTCTCTATACCTAAACCGGAGAAAGAGTATTTTGGTGGAAAAATTATTTTGTGGGAAGGGGTATGTCATTGGTTCTTCAAGAACCGACACTAATCTAAATTTTCTTTGGAGGCAATTTTTTTTCCTTGAAAATTTGAATTTCACGGGTTATCAAGGACATGGATTTTTGAAGACATAACCAATGTTACAAAAAAAATGGTACCCATTTCTTAATCAAAAGGTCTTGACCAATAGTGACATTTGTTCTTTACAATCGACGATGTAGGTGTAAGGGTGTTGATTTTTTTTTTGAAACTGACGTAAAAGAAAAGTGACATCAGAGGTTAGAAATGTACTAGTCTATTATTAGACTCAAGAGCTTGTTATGAGTAGACCAAGACCTTACTCAATCCCTAGATTACCCTTTATGAAAAATGCACAAAGTGTTTTCCTCCACCTCTCTACCACAATTTTCCAGACCACAACTCAGTCATTATCTCTGGTAACTAGTTTCTTCTTCCTAGTACACACTATACTCGTTCATGACAAAGGAACTACCTCAGACATAATTCTTTGGTGATGAGCACAAAGGGTTTCAAGTGAATCTATCAATAGTCTTTCTACACATCAAAGTTTTATGAAGCATTACCCTAAACCCTGATGCCTAAATCTAGGAGAGCTTCATGAGAGGCATGGTATGGGCTTTCTCGTGCCATGAAATTGAACAGAATGCCCTCCTTTGTTGTATTTTCTTCTTTCCCATCCCTGAATTCCACCTACGGCAAGGGTTTACATGTAGCTACAAGTTTTGTGTTTCTTTTGTGTATATGTTGATTTCTTGCTTATTGTCCTTCTCATGTTATGAAAGCTCCCCTAAATGAATGTACTCAACATTGTAGAAATCCTTGTGCATTTGGTTTTGATCTCCCACCCCATAGAAACACTTTTGTGTTTTGGTCTTCACATCTTTGTTCCAGCCATGGAAACTACTCAGAGATAGAACTCAAGTCTACATGGATTGCCCCAAGAGATGAATAAGTCTATAGCAGCTAGAGGGAATTTTGTTATGGTCTTGGTTTTTTTTTTAAATCAAGCCCTATTATCGAATTTTTATTAGACGAGAAAGCTCTAGTAGGTCTTCTTAATGCCATGGCAAGATAAAAGAAGTTAGGCACAAGAATGACACCTCTTACCTGGCTCTACTAATTTATGTTGTCACACTACCATTGGTAGTTTTGAGATTTTGTAAGTGTCAATCATGTAGAGAAATTGTTCTAGTGGTTTGTGTTGTATGACTCATTTACCTTATGTCACAAGAAAGTCATTTTGATCACACAAAGAATGTATCAATCTTTCTAATTCCTTGGGCCAAGTTTTTTAGTAATTTCTTTAAAAATGGCTTTCCTAGATTCTGATTGGTCGTTTTAGTCTTCTCTTTAATAAATCATAGAAATAACTATGTACCTCATATAGGGTCAAACCTTCTATATAATTTGATTGTCTTTTCAATATCTAGACAATGGACTAGGTTACATGGCCTATTTTGGTATGGTTTACACAAAGTTTTATACTTTTAGTATAATTAGGGTTTAGGCTCCTATTTAAGAAAATATGGGTTATTATTATAGGTTAATTAAGGAATAAAATAATGTTAATCATATGATCTTTCCTACTACAAAAAAAGTATATGTGGTATATGCTCGTGAGAATTCAATATTTACTATTTATAGCCTATTTACATGTTTGTTATTACTAAGTAGGACGTTCATGATTAAGTGATCTAAGGTTTTAAGATTTAAGTGATGATATGCATTTATATTTAAATGTAATAAGAAAGAGTCATGGTTAAGATTATAATATGCCAGAATTATTAAAATTTAAGAACTAAGTTCATGATATGAATCTCATATTATATTGCATTAAGATTCATGTAATATAATATTTAAGATGACTTCAGATGATGGAGTTATACCCAGACCCTTAGTGTAGGTCAACTCAAAGATATGACCCAGGTCCTTTGTGCAAGTCATGAGGCCCATGCCCTTAGTTCATGACAAGTCAAAGATACATGACTCAGGACCTTAGTGTAGGTCATGAGGCCCAGACACCCGAATGCAGGACATATCAGATATATGATCCAGACAACAGAGTGTAGGTCATGCAAACCAGGTACCATAGTACATGTCTCGACCATATATTATGTAAAAATATACAAACTAAGGAGACTAAAAATGATATGTTCATGTTCAAAATTTCTACATATTTTCATACTAGATTTTATGCATAATGTTTAAGAATATTGTATCTCATCTTATTCCAGTATTTCATATATTTAGAATACTCATGACACTTACTAATAACTATTTTTTCAATGCACGGTAGTGGATGAGATGTTCGTAGTGAGGAGCTGGAGGAGATATAGGTCTAGGGCTTCAATTAAAAGACATAGTCTAGTTATATAGAGTGCCTTTGTGGAGTATCATTATCCATAGAGGTTTCAGTTCATATATAAAGACTATTTTATTTATTTTTCGATTTTGATATTGTGTCATTACTTTGTATTAAGTTTCCCTTTAATGTAATCTTTGAGAATGAGAATTTAAAGTATGTTCTGTGATGGTTGATCTTCAATTCTTTCTCAGTCATAAATCATGTATGTGACATTTAATCAATATTATGAGCTAGGGATTTAGGCTTCATCTCATGTGAAAGTGGAAAATTTGGTGTGTTTCATGATAGAATAAGATCTTTGTCAATGCAAAAGGGACAAAAAAATCTTATTAACATCATTAATATTTTGAGATTTTTATTACTATTATTGATTCCAGTGTTGCAAATATCCTCTTCTTCACATTTGCAAAGGATGCATCTCGAAGCAAAATAGAATCCTATTCTTTTGAGATAATCAATTGCAGGCAACCTTTAAATGAAGCATATCAAAAGAAGACTAGAACAATTTTTAGGAACTTTTCTTCTTCCATATCCAGCAAGACCAGTTCACCTATAGTTTTTTCCTTCAAACAATTTCTGAATCATCCCTAAGATAGAGAGAGTTTGACCCCTTGAATCTAACTTGATCAGGACCATCAATAGACTTTGATAACTTAAGAATAATATCCTCAATAGGGGCACCTCCCATGATCTACGGTAATTTTCTTTCCATGTTGATTATATACTTGGCTATGTATATTTGTTTGAGCTGTAATGTTCCCACTTATGGTCTTCAGTAGGGAAAATTGTAAGAAAACAATTATACATATACAAGTATATAGTCAAAAGGGTGCATACACGCATCATTTAGTATCACTAGTCTTTTCAAGAGGAAATCATATAAAAGTGTACCTCGTTTTGAGTCTAGAGTATTAGCAAAATACAAATCAACAAATGTAATGAGTAGTAGATCCTTGTAAAAAATTAGAACAACCATGTATCAATATATATGGTTCATTTATATATTAGGGCAATCATTCATGTGTTATTATTCTCAATGCATTTCTTTCCCTATAATCATTAAGATTATTGATCTAGAATCAGATGATTTAGATTAAGAACTTATTATTGAATCAAGGTCATATTTGATGTAAAAAATATTAGGCATTAAAGATATTGAATCATTTAGTCATCCCCATGAATAGACCTTCCAAGAGTAAATCTGATAATGATCTAGTAATCATAGTGAGGTGATATATTAATCAATTTAAAATTCGAGTCTGACAGAGTCGTAATGTAGACATTTATCATGGAAATCAGGTTTTTAGCAAGATTAGGGATTTGAAATAATAGAAGAATATCCTAATTAAGGTAATAAGAGAGAGATAAACTATTATCCTCAAATAGTGCGGTAAACATCAAGACAATGGTCCCATATTATTTAAGACATTTTTTTAGAACAAAGATATTTTATGGGTATTTTTTGAGATCTGAGCTATTTTTAATTAATTCCTCAAAGTTGACAATAGTAAAAAGACTAGAACAGGAAAATGAAAATGAAAAAGAAGTTGGTTGCTAGGCTTTGCAGATCAAGGGAGGTACTCGACTTTGTAGATCCTCCTTTTGACCCATGAATAAGAGTTAGTCTTCTCACGAGGGTGCAAAAGGGTAAAATGCTCACGTGCATAAAATGAACTGTGTGACACTAAAGGGGTGTATCAGTAATAGTCGACCCATGAATGTCATGATCAAAAAAGGGACCATGGTTCTTATTGGTGCCATTTTAGCAGGGATAAGGAAACATTAAGGAGAAGAAGACTGAGTAAAAGGGTACGAGATGATACAAGCCTATTGTTGTTGGCTTTGCATAGGCACTATGTGTTCAATGAGCCAATGTGTGGCTAAAAACGTTGAGTGGAATGGAAAAAAGATGAATCTAGTTGAGGTTAATGATGGAAAACGAGAATGATAATATACCACATGCTTGATTGATCTAGGGGTCTCATATGATCGGGATAGTTTTGTGAGTCTCTAGGAAGTCGTATGTTGGTCCCATCTCGTCGTGGTAGCTCTAGAAGACACTCGCTAGTGTCCATGCAAGTGGTGTTGGTGGTTCCTCATCAACAGCAATCCTCATCCCTTCACACCTCCTCATAATGGTAGAGGCAGGTCTGTGAGAGCACCCTGATGATGTTGGTGCAAATAACATGGAAGAGGTTGTCTGTGCTGGGAGTAGGGGATCTAGTTTAGGAGACTAAGAGTGGAGTTGGGTAGAGAGAGAATGAGCCATTGTCAGTCACTTAATTGTTTGATATGGCTAAGGGGAGGTGTGGTGGATCTACTAGAGGCATTAAATAGGATCTTGGATGACTAGAGAGGGATAGCTCAGTTGGGAGAGCCACCACACGCTTTTTATGCATTAATGAAATGATATTTTGGATGGTATGTATGCCTAGAGAGACAATCATATGATGATTGGGATGTGAAATTAGATACCTGATTTGATAATAATAAAGTTAATTCCCTCTATTATGTTTTCTCAGTCATGAGATGATGACATGGATGTAAGTAGATGTATAAAGAATGATGTTACTCGGTGATGTATGTCTTCAAGTACGTGACTTGAAGAATGAGATCATACAGATGTTAAGAGTACATGCATTCTTGTTGTATCCCTAGTTGGATATTACTGTGGAAGAAAAATAAACAATAGTAATACATAAGACTAGAGTGTGTATTGATTGATTGTAGAGTCTTATTAGTCATGATATATGATCTCAAGTCACTCACACAAATACATGTTAGAGAACAATGTCACTAGTATAGATACCACTTTTAACGTCGGTTAAAATGGGCTTTTAACGTCGGTTTCCAAGCGACACCCTAGTGGGTGTCACTAAAGGTAGAATCATACAGCGTCGGTTTCACAACCGACGACATAGATCCGGAACCAATTGCTACCAAAAAAGAAACAAAACCATTAGGACCATAGGCGTCGGTTATATCTTAGAAAACCAACGCCTATCACCATGCTTGAACAAAAAAATCGGGTATAGTTGTCGATTTTGTAGTTAGTAACCGACGCTTATCTCCATGCTCGAACAAAAAAAAATGGCTCGGGTTAGAGCATACTTGTCGGTTTCCTATACTTAATCGACGCCATTGACGTTGGCTGGCGGTTTTTTTAAATAACCAACGACTATGTATTGTTTTTTTTTATTATCAGCTTGCAAGCCAGTTGTCCGACTGGTCAGCAGGATGTAGAACTTGTAGTTCAGTTCTGAACTATAGGTTAACAACATCCTTTGATTTCAGATAAACGATAGGCCACAAACCTGTAATAATACAAGATGATCAAGATTTTATATGCATCATGTGATTCACACACATGTAGAAACACAATTAATTCATTCACATAATTCACACACATATAGAAACCTGCAATTTCATTCTTTCAACTATTTTCACATTCACACACATGTACAAACTTGCAGTTTCATTCATTCAACCATTTTCACATTCAAACACATGCATAAGGACATTCATTCATTCATCATCACATTCACACACATGTATATAGATCAAATTTCAATAAGACAATTCAAAAAAAGTCATTCACACATGTAAATATTAGCTTGTCTTTCAAAGTTTAGAAATGTCATCAAATACTTAAATAATTACGACATCAAAGTTTAGAAATGTCATTCTTTATCATCATTACTATCCCAATTATAATAATAAATTGCATCCCTTCCAAAGGCTTTTGCCCATTGTTCTCTTATGTCATCTAATTGTTCAATCGTATAGGGATCACGTACATCTAAACTTTTCCCCTGTAGTGAAATTCACTAGTTTTAAACACCTGCAAAGAGAATGACATATATATATAATTAATAAGTTTGATATTTTCATATTATCAAATGAGACTATACTATACATGATGATCAAGAATATATAATACATATTGTATGTTTTCGATTTCTTCTGCAGCATACTTGACAATTAGGTCCAAATACCGCAACACGTAGTATGCACATGCTCAACCGTTTTCTTGTATAACACACCATAAATTTCATCATAGAAAATGTTAATAAATAAAAATAAGCATAGTTCACATAAATAATATATGCATTGGAGTCGGGAAACTACTTTCACATTCTCCCAAACTAACGATTTCTTTTGCTTGCCCATGTCTCCTCTAACTTTTTTGAAATCTTTTAAAGCCCTACACATTAATGTAACACATTAAATTGCAGTACTAAATAGTAATGTTATAATAGATGTTAACGGATATAAATATATAAAATTTCTTACGTGAATAATGGTCTTTTCATTGTGTGTCCCAAACTATCTAATTCCTTCCCCTCAAGGTCTAGATAATAAACAATAAACGTCTTGGGGACAACAACCACTAACTCCCAATTCTTGCCACTAGAGATAAGAAAGTTAAAAATATATAACTCAAAATCCACAATAAATGTAATTGTCTTAAGTCCAAATATAAGAAAAGTAAACTTACTCAACTTTGGATGGAGCTATTATAACGCTCTTCTTTGCTTTACCAAAATATTTAAAAGCAATAGAGCAATATAAGGTAATTGATGAAGGGTCTTTATGTTCACAAATGATCAAGGATGGAATTAGAAATGTGACATGGGTAAATGAAAATTCTATATAGACCCTATGTAAGTGGCTGCAAAACATAATTTACGTATGCATTAATATATAAAAAATAGATCACCGTACATAAAACAAGGTAAATAGATATATAAACAAGATCTCACCATATTTGTAGTTCTATCATAGATGTATTCAGCCAAGCATAAGTACACAACTCCAAAATATCTTGTATAAATATATTATTATCGTATGCTTGGAATGCACCCTCCTCCTTAATAGAAACAATCATAGGGCAATTGTTGGGATGCTCTCCTATCCATATTTCTATACCCATGCATTTAGGACCTAACGAGTTGTATAGGTCCTTTACAAGCAAACCAGGTACTTCAATAAGAGGTGTAGGTGGAGGAGGATGAGCTGTAGCGGGTTTATTCCCCTTATCCTATATATATAATTTCATATCAATTATCATGTATATACATATATACTTTCTTACCGTAATAAAAATTTACCATACATGATCAATATAGACGACATTCATTTTGGTCCACAAGATCACTCCGCCTTCTACTTCACCCAGTGTGTCAGCATTTGGGTGGGCATATGGCAATGGATGATGCCTCCAAGTAGCAAACACAAGCCTCAGGCTCACACAAACTGCACCATCGAATATTGGAGTGCCATGAATCATGTGCCCTGGAAAGCGTGGGTAATCCTCGCCCTCTACAACGATGAATTCTTTTCATTTTAGATAGCATGGTTTCAACCCCTATAAACTTACATAGAGTATGTCATATATACATAAATAAACATGTCATCTTGAAAAGACTAGCTACTACGTCAATAAAATACTTACAGCAGATGTGCTAGATGATGGGTCAATAGGATTACAATCAACCACCTCTATAGGTTCACTCCCAACCACCTCTATCGTAGGGGAGGAGAGGCATTCCACAGGTACTATTAGAGTGGCAGACTGAGATGCCTGCCTCTTTCTCATTGGTTCCTGGACTCTCTTATCAAGTAACTCATCTACTCTTTTATCAACTAACTGATCTACCTATACATGGCCAAAAGAAATGCTTTTTGATTCATGAATTCCTTTTCCAATAACATTCTAAAAAAGAATAGGTTACCTCAGCTTTTGAAATTTCCCCTTTTTGGACATGTTTGCATTGTGATGGCCCAAAGAATGCTCTTAGGCCCACTCCAGCCCCTATAGCCCTAACACGTCCAGGATGCTCTGGGTTATTGAGAGTAACTGTCAATTCATCCATTGTGCCCTCAGGGATGAACGAGCCTTTCTTCCTCTGCTCGTGAAGCTCCCGCTAATCATCATTAATAGAAATTAGTAAGTCAACATAACAATCATTAATACTACTTTCTTTGAGAGTTGAATTTTACCATTTTTGCAGACACCTCAGTAGTTGGGAGGTGGGTTATATTTCCTTATTTATTTTTCTTCCCAGCTATCCACATATCATGGCAGTGCAAAGGTGCGGGAGTAATAGTAGAGGACTCACCAGTCTCAGTATTAGGAGCAGTAGGTTGCTGAACGAAAGACGCCTGTAGTTTTTGGCAACGAGCTGCTTAGCCACCTGGACCCATCGTGTGGTCATGCACAATCAGTGCACGCCTTGCTCTTTGAGCATCGCTCGTAGCCTTATTAGTAATCACATTGAATTGGTTAGTAATAATCAAGGTCAATCGTGAACAGGTGCATTTATAAGAATGTATATTAATTAAATTGGGAGTGACATTTGATACCTTCAATTCATCAGTATTTCTCCTGGAAACATATGCCTTCCACTCATTCGGGTCCAGGTAGTTCCATTGCTCAAGAGTTGACTTCTTCCTCGTATCAGCATCTCGTATGTATTGTCAGTTGAGAGCTATCCTATAGTTCCATAGGACCCTCCCACAACGTTCCATCACCTTTTTATGATGTAGGCTTTCATCAAGTTCAAATATACTCTACAAATTTATATATATTTAATAGAGTATTCTAAAAAATGGAATTGTAAATAACTTTAATAATAGAATTGTAAATGATAATATCTCACACATAGTTCTTTCCATACTAAGTCTTTCTTCCCTTTAGAAACAATATGCCCAGATTCTGCATTTACACTATAATGATTGTGAGTAAGAACCCCAAGATACGAAATAAACGAGATGCGGTTGACCCCAACTAGATTTCCTGCATGATCAAAATCCACAACCAATTTTGGTCCATATTCCCTTTGTTGTAGCAACTTGTTCATCATAGTGATGCCCTTGATTTTTTCAATTTTTTTATGCTCATCAAGTGCCACAAGGTTTTCAGGGGGTACATCATCAACCTAAAAATTTACATAAAAACACATATAGGATATAACTTATAAATAGACATATATATATTTATATATAGGATATATTGTAAAATGTACATTGTGAGGCGGTGCCTCACCCTCATGGTAATCATCATACTCATGGTCGGTCATCTAAAAGTTTCATACTAAAAATAATCAAACATTTAACATTTAACATTTAACATTTAACAAACAAAACAATTTAACATTTAACATTAAAAAAATAAAAATGTGCCTCTAATATTAAGATCTTTTATCAATTAACATACCTTCGGTGTGATCTCCACGCACATATAAATCATCGTTAGTGTCAATATTTGGTGTTGGCAACCCAACTGAGAATGGATTCGAGTCATCATACTTATCATAGAAGTCTTCTTCATTTATAGGATCTTCAATTGACTGTATTTTACCATGAAGAAAAACTGACCATTTTTCATTTGCAGGATCATCGATATAAAATACTTGTTTCTCCGGTGATGCCAATATGAATGGTTCACCCTTCTCGCCAATCTTTTCAAAATTCACTAATGTGAAACCCAATTCATCCACTATAACTCCTTTGGTGTTATCAATCCAATTACACTTAAAGAGAGGAATTCTGAAATCTACATAGTCAAACTCCAATATGTCTTCAATGACACCATAATATGACATTTTTAGCTTCACATGGACTCTTATCTTTCACACTAGAAAAAAACAATGAAGATGCTTGAAGGGTGACCCCACTATTTTGGACGACACTCTTATCATCTTGACGCTTTGCGTAATACGAGAACCCATTTATGTGAAACCCTTCATAAGACATAACATTCATTTTTGTTTTAAAGGTGAGGCATTTGATATTTTCAGCAATATTATTTGGTGTTTGATATATAGTTGATGTAGGACTTTATCTTCAAACCACTTAATAAATGTCTTGTTATGCTCTCTAGCAAGCCACATTGAATTGGCCTGAGGATATTGTTTCTTGATGAAATTGGTATTTTCCGTGATATAGAAGCTCACTTCGTCGATGTTGTATAAAATATACAAGTGAGCTTGTTCCAACAGGTCACAGCTGATTACTTTCATCCATGATCCTAAAATCCCTTTGCTAAAATACTCCTCAATATTTTTGTCATTTAAAGGATCATCATTACCACTCATAAAGTCATTGCAAAAATCCATAACCACTCTCGCCACATAACCCTCAATAATAATCCCTTCAGCCCGATAATGGTTTCGAACATCACCTTTAAAAATGCTCATGTATCGTTCAAAAGGATACATCCAAAGCAAGAAAACTGGTCCCAAAATTTTCACTTCCTTGGTCAAGTGGACAACAAGATGTATCATGATATCAAAGAATGAAGGAGGAAAATACATCTCAAGATGACATAGGGTAACAACCACTTCTCTTTGCAACTTATTGAGATTCTTAGGATCGATAACTTTTTTTTTAAAAGGAAAGGGTCAATATCATTAATGGCAAGCCATACGACATCTACAAGATAGCAATCTCACATCACAGATCCAAACACAACTCCGTTTAGGAACCAACAAAACACACAAGCTCAGATTGGGAGGCGGTAGGTAAATTACTTGCACGATCCCTCTTGGTTGAGGCTGTCCAAAGCAGCTTTTGACGAGAGAATTCTTCAATCTGCACGAGCCCATGGGAATGCCGTAAAAGGAGTGAGCAGCATCGGCGGCAGAAAACACCATCTCAAACACACCAAAAAACCCACAACCACAACACAGAAGCTCGACCACCAGCGGACAGACAAAGACCAACAAAACTAAACTACATACAACCAAAGAAAGGCTAAAACTAAGGAAACACGGACCAGGAGAAAGGTAGAGGACACTACCTACTGACAGACAAAAACACACAGGAAAAGATACAAACAGGTAAGGGGCACAAACAAGGACACAGACGGACAAGCGGCCAAAACCCAAAAATAGGTGCACCCACAAGGAAAAGGAGGTCCCAGGCGAGTGAAAGGTGGGGGGTAGAGTCACAGGGAACCCCACCACCACTCCCAGCCACTGCGACGCCGCCGGCCCAGCTCAAGCAGCAGCTTGAGGAGGCGAGAGCGCGTAGCAGGACGACAGCACCAACCCAAGACGACCCCCCGCTTGACTCCTTTACCTGTAACACGCACCCAGGGACCCCAAGCCCGTCGGCCGTCCAAGGAAAAAACCCCAGCCAAACAGACCAAAACAGGGAGAATTTTGGAAGAAACAGGGGGTACATCATCAACAAAAATTTAACGGTATAGGTTTAGCCGCACTTTGTTCCTCATTCCATTCATTGAACGCTTTGTTCAACCGCCGGTATGGATGGAATTTTGGAAGAAACCTTTGTTGACCAAGATATACAATCTTGCCACCATATTTTAGTCATATTAAATTAGTGTTCTGTCACATATAGGACACGCTTTAGATCCTTTTAAACTATATCTAGACAAATTCCTATATGCTGGAAAGTCATTAATAGCGCAAAATAGCATCACATGCAAACACAATGTCTCTCTACGTGAAGCATCATAGGTCATCACACATTCACCATAGACGTTCTTTAAGTAATCAATAAGAGGTTCAAGATAAACGTCGACATCATTTCCAGGTTATTTAGGGCTTGATATCAACACCGAAAACATAACATACTTATTTTTCAAACATAACTAGGGAGGAAGATGGTATATAACAAGCATAACAAGCCAAGTGCTATGTTGGCTACTTAATATCCCGTATAGATTCGTCCCATCGATACAAAGCCCAAGTCTTAGATTCCTGACTTCTTCACCAAATTCAGGGTACAAAAAATCAATCTTCTTCCACTGTGGGGAGTCAGACGCATGTCGTAGGATCCCATCAATATTTTTCTTAACCTCTGCATGCCACCTCAAATTCTTCACATCTATCGGATTGGCAAACAAACATTGAAACTGTGGTATTGTAGGTAGATACCACATCACCTTGGCAAGAGAACCTATTTTAAACTTCCCTAAAGTCGTGATTTTATACCTTGATGCCCCACATTTTAGACAATCTTTCAAATCCACACAGTCCTTTTGAAATAATACACAATCATTCGTGGATGCGTGCATCTTCTTAGCCTCCATTCCCATTGGGCACAATAATTTCTTTAACTCGTATGTTTAGATTGGAAGCTCATTTCCTTCAGAAAGAATTTCTTTTAACAAAGAAAACAATGACGTGAAGCTTTTGTTGCTCCATCTATAGTTAGCCTTCAGCTTATACAATCTCAACACAGTACTAAGCTTCGTAAACTTAGTACAACCTGTATATAACGGTCTCTCAGCTTCATGCACAATGTTCCTAATCATGGGAAGGGGATCGGTGTGCTCTACCCCACAACTATTCAACATCTCATCAACGATGTCTACTAGAACCAGTTCATTCACATTTACGTCATCGAAGGCAATTTCTTCTTCCACACAAGCACTGCTATGGACATCTACTGATTTCAGGTTTGAAATCTCTCCATGCCATTACCATTCTGTATAGCCTTGTACAATCCTGTTGGACATGACAAGACTTTTGATTTCGTCACCAGTGTTGACTTTCAAGTTGTTACCACAATGCGTACATGGATAATAGAACCTATTTCCATGTTGTTTCCTATGATCCTCCACAAATCTAATAAACTGATCAAGACCAGCATTAAACTTTGGGGTGCAGCAATTTGGAATGGACATCCATGATCTATCAATTCTATGATCAAAGAGAAAACAAGTATATATTAGGGTTTAGGGATTACATATTAGGTTAGGGATTTACAAATAGAATATTATTAGGGTTTATTGTTTTAGATTTACAAATAAAGATTTAAAGATTAGGTTTTAGCGTTAAAATATTAGGATTTAGGGTTAAAAAATTAGATTCCATGGTCTTATATATATAATAAATGTGTACTACCTATCCCATTCTTGAACACCTAATCCCACTAGTAAGTGTATAATGTGTATTGGGTTTTCAAGAAAATTTCAACAGCATTTCCCCATTGTTCTCTAAGTACACCGATGTGCATGGGCAAATGCTCACCAACATATGCAATTAGAGAACAAACAGGGAAGTGTTGATGAAATATCATGAAAACCAAATATACATTATACACTTACATCCTAAATTAGATTAAGTGTTCAAGAACAATCCCAAACCAGGGACTTTCCAAGATCTACTCCTAATGAGTAAATCTCAGACGGGTTTCTAGGCCAACAAAATACGTGTTGTCATTCCTATACCAACGATCGTAGTTTCATCATTCATATCCTAGTTTGATTTACAATAGAAACATCTAGAGGTCATAATCATACCCTAGTCTAGGTACCATATTCTATAACATTGATTTCAACATCTCACATATACATGCATATATGTTCATCATCAAGATAATCATTACACATAAATGTAGGTATCCTATAATTCATAATTGATTTCAAAATTTCAAACTAGCTCATGCATTATCATCATCAATCAACATCATACAATATGGATTCATGTAGATGTTAGGGTGACACATCATTACCAAATCACATATCTAACATTAGGGTTTTAATATCTTAGATGGATTGATCACAATATCTGACCAATATAGTTAATACAGGTAACATCACAAGATTAGGTCTCAAATATACCAACATGCACATTAGGTCACATTTCACTATTATAAAGTTAACATATAGTTCAAGATATGTAACCTACCTAGAAGTAGGGGAAATAGAGGCTCCGGCATCCTCAGGCTCGAGCTCCAGCGGCCCTGTAGATTCTCAAGACAACTCCTTAGGTGACCTTCACAGCTACGACATCCTTTACAGCGGCGGTGGCTGGCGGCTGGAGGGATAATTTTTTTTGCAAAGGGTGATTAGTCGTCGGTTGCTGACAAATAACTGATGACTAATAAGGGATACAAAATTTCACGGGACCATGGCGCGAAACCTTTTTCGTCAGTTTCTACACAACCGACGCCATATTGAAAATTTTGGAGGCAATTTTTTTCCTTGGAAAATTGTATTTCACGGGTAATTTTAGACGTCAGTTTTTTGCAAACAAACTGACATTATAGTAAAAGCAGTACCCGTGTCTTTTGGAAATCAGTTGGACTTCACATATTGGCGATAGTTGTAGTATTTAGCCGACGTCGTTGGTTTATGGTGTCGGTCTTTTATGTGTAACCGATGCCATCAAATGTGACATTATATATTATTTTTGTACTAGTATGTATCGGACAGACCCACCATGAGAGTGATACTTGGAGACCATGGAATGGGTGTTAAAATCATCTCTCATAGTGATAGTGGTGATTGTGATTCTTAGACCTAAATTCACTTCACTCATCACATGTCGTTGGGTATACTTTGACATCATCAAATGTAATCCTGAAGTACGGGTTGCCATAAAGGTGATGATTGGGTAGCTTTGACACATGGGGACTTGAGTGTGAGTGATGTAGATCGGATTTGTCCCTCCTATAGGACATTGATATCCAAGGCCTCTTGATAAGTGAGAATGAGAAATTTATGACCATGCTGGTGTGGTTCAATATGTGATATGTGAACTCAAATGCATCTCATATAGTCTGCACTTGTTCAAGGAACATGGATTTACTATTGAGAGGATGACAATTCCATGACTTTAGTTCAATCTAGATATAAAAAACAAAGGACCTATACGATCACTATAATACTAATCACAAATCTTAGGTTAAAGTTGTTCTCCAATGTTTTGAACTACTTGGGTAGCAATGATGTGTGACTAGGAGTCGCTCTTTTCTTGTGATGTCATAAGTTGTTATGGACATTCATTGCCAATGAAATTTTAGACCTATAGGGTCGTAGACATAGGATACACTTATATTAAAGGAATATATTCATGAATGATGTTTAAATTGAATGCTAAAGGTGTTTATGTATTCAATTAAACAATAAATCAACTGACTGGACTCAGAATCATCAAGATCAAGTGTTGTAATAATTGTTGGAGTGTCAGGTTGAGTAAAACTTGAATTGGCTAAGCTCTGCCTAAACTGGGGCATGAGATGACCTTCTCATGTGAGTGAGACAACCATCTCACATGATGGTTGTGAGACTACCATCTCGCATGAGTGTGATGACCATCCTGTGTGATAATTGTGAGACGATCATCTCACATGAGCGAGCTGACCAATTTGTGGTCATGTGATGACCGACTCGCATGAGTGAGATGACTAGTTTGTGGTTGTGAGATGACCGACTCGCATGAGAGAGATGCCCAATTTGTGGGGAAATTTGATTGCATCAAGGATTAGTAGTGACATCATGTTGTGCATTAATTGGATTCAAATTGCCAATTTGATTCAACATAGGAAACTACGTGAAACGATCGTCTCATGCACGAGACGACCATTTTGTTGTATGAGACGACTGTATTGTAGTTTGTAGGTTCTAGAACATTCATGATTCTGGACCCTTCTACTCCCACACCGATCGAGAACCATGACCCTAGTCTCTACTATAAATAGAGGGGTATTGGGGGCTTTCCAAGACACATAATTGAGAATCAGTTGCTCTAACCATTGTTGTCCTCTCTAGTTGTGCTAACCAATACAGATCCCAAGCAAGTCCTACCCGTTAAAGTGAGGGATAGTGAGGGAGAGAAAAACTAAGGATCAGTTGTGGGAGAGCATGACAGTGACTAGTACGATGACTGAAGGAGACTACTCGTTCTGGTGGTAGTGCTACGTGGAGTTCCTGGTGGTCCACGTGGACTATTCTAGAGGTGGGAGTCCTTCGTCTAATGCTACGAGGACAATGTCAACTCATAGTCTGTCACAAGACCATACGAGCCATTGCAGACATTGGTCAGGTCTTTTGTCGATGGTGAAGACTTGGAGCTGCATAGACACCATCCAAGAGCAACTAGGCGATAGTTACGCATATACAACAATGATGAATATGTCGATGGAATTTCTCCAGGACCAGGTATATCCTCAAAACCATCATTTCCATAATATAGTTGTTGGCGCAATCTGCTGGTTTGTGGGGAACGTGGTTGTAAAATTTTTGTCTCCACTTCCTTATCTATCATCCTACTTTCCTACATCAGTATGTGATCCACGTCAATCTCCTATATTTTAGTATAATCGATATCATCAGAATTTGGTTTATCATTTAACTATTGCATGTGATGCAAATAATTTCTTATCCAAACAAATGCCACGATAAACCCAAACTAATATATATATTTATGATATATATATATATATATATATATATATATATAATTTACATATGTCGTCCTAAAAGCATTTTGATGGTGGATGTGTAGCATGGTTATTTCCATTAACCCCTATTATTTGTGCATGGTTGTATGGTTGGTTAATCCTATTTTATCTCAGTCTGCTTACTGAGCCTCTATCATATCTTTCCAAAGTAAAGTTAATTCTTTCTTACCCTTTCTCCCCATGAATATAACTCGAGGTTTCTTAATAATCATGTAATAGTAGGATAGCTTACTTTCCCATTATGATGAAGAAGAAAGACATTCTGACGATGCCAACTGACCATCTCAGAGATAGACCAACCGGTTCGAGGACCAGAAGGATGAGCAGAATAGATCCCATGGTGGACCCAACTGATCCGCTGGAGGAGTCGGTAGATGGTGGACAAAAGAACTGAACGACCGGTGACATGACCAAACGATCGGTCTGGAGGTGAGCTGGTCGGTTCAAAAGTTGAATCGATCAACCCAGATTGGCAAGCATAGATCTTCATCAACAATAGGTTTATGCATGTGATGTAGACCTAGATTGTGGTAATTCTTTGTGGCTCCAAGGAATTACATTAGGTTGGGCATAAGCATCACTTTTTGTTTATTGCATGTTTTCATTGTGGGATATTGAATGTATATGATACATAGTATATATGTGGTGATTAGATAAAGTATATGTATTTATAAATACAAAACCCCTCAAATAAAATATTAAGTCTAAGATGCATTCCATTAGAAACACACATGAAAAGCTTGATCGACCAAGTGTGGGATCCCAAAGGAAGGTACGCTATCTATCTTGTGGAAGTGTGATGGTTGTAATGTGGGCCCACCAAGTGGGTGTATTATTATTGTGCTGGCTATTGGGTCAGTCTTAACTGGTGATTCTTAGAGTGTCTAAGCCCAGAGGCATGCATATCATCATGGTAATGAGTTTCACACATCATCTATGCAAGGGTTGCATAAGATGAAATTGACAAATGTTTCCTACCTTAATAATTATTCATGAGAACCAACTTTGGTTGGGTATTGATTGAATTGTTTTGGATCTCGGCCACTATACGATTGTGTGTTGGAATCTTCCAAATTGATACATGAGGGTTTTCAACTTGAACAAAATAGTGAGAGCGATAATTAATTGAAGATCTAATTAATGTCATTAACTTATCAAATCGAATAAATAAAAAATGTTTTGAAAAGTTATAATATTTCTTTGTAGAATCAAATGTCAAACACAAACATGTTCTATTTGCTATAATTTCTTAAGAAGGACAAAATAGGATAATCTTCCACATCTGGTTTAGGACTTTGAGAAGTGTTCTCAACCATGAGAAAAATCTCTATGTCCTTAAAAGACCACAGCCAGTGGAAACCACTCCAAATATGCCTAAAGGCTAAATGGATGCTTATTGGAAGCATGCCCATGATTCCATAGACATTGGGTACCTTATGCTTTGTTGTATGAACTATGAGTTGCATGAACATCATGAAATATATGTACATTCTCTAGATGGTAAAACATCTGAAGAATCATGTAGAGCAATCAAGGTATGATGTCTCCAAGGTGTTGTATGAGTGCAAACTGATAAAGGGAGATCCAATAAAGCCCTATTTGCTGAATATGATTGGGTATGTGGAAAGACTAGGATTTCTAGCAGGTCAAAAGTTGATCATGGGTATGATTCTACAAATTGTTGTATGAATCATATAGTCAATTTATCATATGTTTGGCATGTTGATGTCAAAGTATGAAAGAATAAAGGACAAATCCTTGATGGTGTTCATCGGAAGTGAGTACTAGGGCAAAGACAAGGCCAAGAAGTGTTATGAGGATAAGATAAAGTCCAATTCTTCTCACTCAAGTAATGGAGAAAGGTAAGTGGAAAAAGGAATATATCCTTTTCACTTGAATGTATTAAGAAAAGAAAGTGCCACCATTGTCACCTGTCTGGACATTGGAAAGAACCATCCTCTTTATAGAGGATCTCAGGAAGAAGATGGAGATAGACATCTATACTTTAGGACCTGAGAAGAAGTGAGCTAGAACTGTATGGAGCAAGGGTTTTTGCCTTTATAGTTGGAAACTATCATTCATGTGCACATAATAGAATTAGTGAATTGCTATTCTGTAGTTGCCATTGATGAAAACATCATATGTCTTGTCTTACAAGAACATTATGATCTTTTACAGCAATTTCTTATGTCTCACAAACTATATATGATAGTTCTAAAGGAAAATATATGTATGCCACATGTATTGAATGGATTGATGCACTAGTACCGAAATGATATATAATGTCACATTTGATGGTGTCAGTTACTCATAAAAAACTGACGCAATAAACCAACGACATTAGCTAAATACTACAACCGTCACCAATATGTGAAGTCTGGCCCATTTACAAATGACACGGGTACCGCTTTTGCTATAATGTTAGTTTGTTTGCCAAACAACCGACGTCTAAAATTACTAGCAAAATATAATTTTTCAAGGAAAAAAATTTGCCTCCAAAATTTTCAATATGGCATTGGGTGTGTAGAAACTGACGACAAAGATTTTGTGTCATGGTCTTGTGAAAAATTTTATACCTTATTAGTCGTCAGTTTTTTTTCAGCAACCGATGACGAATCACCCTTCGTGAAACACAATTTATTCCCTTATTAGTCGTCGGTTTTTCTCAAAGAACCGACAACTAGGTGTTTTCACGCGTTGTCCCCGCAAAAATATTTTTCCCCCAATATGCTTCTTCGGCGTTGATTTTTGTTAGGTAACCGACAACTATGGTAACAAAATTTTTTGTTGCGATTTGTTAATAGACGTCGATTGTGTACTTAGAAACTGACGAATAAAACCCTAATCGGGTGCAATTTTTTTTGTTAAAATTGTACTTAGTTGTCGGATTTTCACGTGTGACAAATACATATTGGTATTAGATGTCGGTTGTTACAAACAACTGATGACCAAAATGAACTTAATACCATCCGAACAAAAAAGACACTTCCTCTTCTCTATTTCATCAAAATTTATCTAGGTCACATACATTTTCTTAGCTCCAGCTCCTACTCTTCCTCTAGCCGTCACCGCCGTCGTTGCTACATTTGCTTAGATCCAACCAACTAAGTGTCACCGCCGCCGCTGCTCTTCCTCCATCTAGAGCCATCATCGCTATTGTCCGCTTAGCTCCACCTGGTCCAACCACCTCTACTTTGCCTTCTCTACCAATGTCGCTCTTCTTCCTCCATCCATTTCGACCGATCCTCTTCCTCCTGCCGCCATTCGGTCCTCTTGCTCCAGCCACCAGCCGCCATTCGGTCCTCTTGCTCCAGCCACCAGCCGCCGCCGCTACGAAGGACGTCGCAGCTGTGAAGGTCACCTGAGGAGCTTCCTTGAGGATCTGTTGCACCACTCACTACTACAGAAATGGCTTATAATGTCACATTTACAGGCGTCGGTTGTATACAAGAAACCAACGCCTAAACCATAAAGCATCGGTTGAACACACAAACCGACATCTATCTATGAAGAGTGGCCAGACACAAATATCACTTTTTATTTAGCGTCAGTTCCTCAATAAGCAACCGACGCCTAAAATCGACTGCCAAATCCAAATTTTCTAGCGAAAAAATTACCTCCAACATTTAACATACGACATCCGTTTTTAGATAATCAACTGACGTCTAATGTTTTTTCACGAGACAGAAATTGGGCCCATTATTATCGTCAGTTTTCTTGAAATAACCGACGCCGATGTGTTTTCACGCGCTGTCCCAGCAAAAATTTTCACCCCCTTTGGCGTCGGTTTTCTACGACAACTGATGCCTATTGTGAGAAGTGTCAGTTGTTTTTAATAACTGGTGCCCATTGTTAACTTAATAGTACCAACACGAAGCAGACTCTTCCCCTCTCTTTGTCGCCGTTCGCTGTAAGAAGGTCTGGCAATTTGTGTTTCCTGCCGCCGCTCGCTGTGCTCGCCGCCGCCGCTGCAACAGCTCCTTCCACCTGCCGCTCCTGCCATTGCCACCTACTGCCGTGTGCACCGCCACCGCCTGCTGCCGCTGTTGCACTATCGCCTGCTCCTGCTCCCTCCAGTCCTGATCCTGCTCCCACCGGTCCTGGTCCTGCTCCTTCTCCAGCCTGCTCCTACTCCTGATCACACCGCCACTACCGCTGTCTCTACCACTGCCGCTGCCAGAACTATCACTGGTATATCCAATCATCCGATCCTATACATTCCAGAGTCTAATTATGCATGTAGTTATAAAAGTGTAGTTAATACATGAATGTAGAGTGGTTAATACATATAAATCCTAGATTTGTTTAATATATTGTGTATATCATTAAATCTGTCTATTTTAATATAATCTAACATTTCTAATAATTCAGGTTTATACCATATCGAATCATGTTGCAATGGAATTAGGGTTTGGTACCCTTATTCCTATCCAAACCTGAGACAACCCTAAACCCTAGTTAGGATATAAATGTAATGGAATTAGCGTTTTTCTTGGATGAACCCACGTACCAATATAAATGTAATCCCATGATTAGGAGGTTAGTGTATTTGGTTTTTTAGATTTGATAAAAAAGGATGGGGTTATGCCCTATTATGGTTGTCTATAACTCTAATGAATATTGTTACGATAAAAAAGTAAACCCTAGGAATTGATAGTATAAATGCTTACCCCATCATCCTATAGTCTTACCTTTGCCCTTGAATGAATACAAATATTAGAGCTTTTTAAAGAGCTGATTGGAAATGCTAATTCAGCTCATAATTCTTAACCTAACCCTAATGCAAGTAAGAGATGATGGTACATAGCCTCTTGTGTGATTATTATAATGATAGAGTACTTTCTCTCTCTATGTTCTTGTAACCCTAAGGTGATGTCACATAAACTTCATATCTTTTAAATAATGTTGTATTAAGCTTATGTATCACACATATGATGACGAGCCTGGATGAGGTATGGGGAGATCATGATGTATCCATGCCATTTTTTGTCTACTATTTTTTATTTATTTATCTACTCATTTGAATTTATTTGTGTACTACTTTTGAAATTATATAATGATCTAGAGATGTAACTTTATCACAGGCTCATTATGAACCATTAGATCTAGATCTTAGGGTATCTCTACCGTCCTAACTATAAAATTGGTAACTTGTTTCCTCGTTGAGTATATTGAGAATCTTATTCACCCTTCTTGCTTAATGATGAACTCTAATGCACTCATGTGACATGCTTGGAATGTAAATGATGAACGTTGCCCTAGATTTCCAATCATGCTTCTAAAGACATCAATAATCACCCTAACTTGAAGAACTAGGATATGAATGATGAAACTAGGGTTGTAGGTATACGAATGACAACACATGTATTTGTTGGCCTAGAAACCCGTCCAAGATTTATTCATTAGGAGTAAATCTTGGATAGTCCCTGGTTTGGAACTATTCTTCAACACCTAATTTCGCTTAGGATGTAAGTGAATGGCGATTCAAACCCAAGCCATGGTTAACCGGAAGCTGATGGGTGATAGGTTATGGATATGGTGGGGGATGCAACACAAGGCCACAGAAAGAGTCAAAGAGGACGGGAAAGATATCAGTTTGTCCCCTAGTCAAATCACACCCAGACCTGCACAAAGATTAGACAAATATTTTAAACCATCGCTCATCCATCCATCCCCTTCCGTCAAAACAAGAAGAAAGGAGAGTGAAAACTAGTGACAGAGAGTGAGAGAGAGAGAGAGATTGAAGGAGACAGAGAGAGACAGATAGGAAGGCCTGATGAAGTCCGCCTCCTCACTCATCTAATTATAATTTTGGGTTCTTCATAGTCCAATTAGCAAATCTACCAAATTTGAAGTAAATCAGGTAATTAACCCTAGATATATGTAATAATAGTAGGGAAAAGAGTGAATAAGCATAGACAAATAAACCTAATTAGATGATGATGTATTAGATCTAGATCTTAGGGTATCTCTACCCTCCTAACGATCAAATATAGATCTAGATCTTCCTTAATGATGAACTCTACTGCACTCATGTGACATGCTTGGAATGTAAATGATGAACTTTGCATTTGTGTTGTTACAGGTCTTGTTGGCTTGCTGTTGATTTGTAAATATTTCTTCTTCAACATCCAAGTGAGGTATAACATTCTCACTCTTCCAATGTTCCATTAGGATTCATTTTGATTCAAATCTTTGATATATGGAATCATGGTTTATTTACTGTTTAGTATTTATTGACAAGCATGATTAAATGATGTTACATTGGTTAATTAGGGTTAATGATGCATTAATGAACTTAATTAATTAGATTTGTACTTACTTTCTCTAAGATTGTGTAGTTGATTAATATTGATTAATCAGGGTTAATGATGCATGAATGAGTTTAATTAATTGATAGTGCTTTCTTTATTTATTTCTTTCTTTCTTTCTGATGATTATGATGATGATGACGATGATGACGATGACGAAGACGATGATGATGACAACGATGATGATGATAACGATGATGATGACGATGATAATGATGCTCCAGTCACCGCCACTGGCCAACGCCTGCACCTCCAGCACCGGCCACCTTCACCTCCAGCCCGAACACCTCCACCTCCAGCCACCGCCACCACAGCCTGCTCGATCCACCAATGTAGTGAGTGGTTAATTAATGAGTACTAGATTTGTACATAGGATTAATGATGCCACCATATAGTTGATTACTATTGAATAATTAGGGTTAATGATGCATTAATTAACTAAATTAATTAGATTTGTACTTAGTTTCTCCAAGATTGTGTAGTTGATTAATATTGATTAATCGGGGTTAATTATGCATGAATGAGGATAAGTGGTATGGTGAGAGGAGGGTAGGGGTGAGGTAGGGTGGAGGGCCAGGGGAGGGTGAGGGGTGTTGTAGGGTCAGAGGAGGATAGGGGTGGGTAGGGTGGAGGGCCAGGGGATGGGAGGGGGTGAGGGTGAGGAGGGAGGGTGGTGTGAGGAGGGTAGGGTTGGGATAGGTGGGAATTAATTTAAAATAATGAATGGAGAGGGCATACTCATCACACCATACCTTTTTTTGTTCTCAGTGTAGAACCATCTTCATTTCAATGTATTTGTGTGAACAAAGTTCCGCATCAGTATCATTAGTTTAATTATATGTCTTATTTCAAGACACAATTTGTCAAATAAAAGATAAACCATTCCTTCAATTTCACTGTATCTCTGAAGATTATTTTTTAGATAAACCATTAGTACTTATATTTTTCAGTCTCTGTCTACTACTTTTTTTGAAAATATATAACATCGTTATATATACTTACAATTGTTAGTACTTATATTTTTCAGTCTCTGTCTACTACTTTTTTTGAAAATATATAACATCGTTATATATACTTACAATTGTTAGTACTTATATTTTTCAGTCTCTGTCTACTACTTTTTTTGAAAATATATAACATCATTATATATACTTACAATTGTTAGTACTTATATTTTTTAGTCTCTGTCCACCCACAATAGTCACTATGAACTGGGCCTCTATGTCAATGTTAACGTTCCCTAATGAAGAACAATTGAACATCATCCTAGATGATCGTTCCTTAAATCAACTAACCATACCGGAACATTGGCATTTTCTAAATGGAAGACACTACATGCCTGGTGAAGTGACCCTAAATTTTGGCAATTATTCACATGTTATTGAGGTTGAGTATGATTTGGCGGGAAATCTTGTATCAAAATCTGGTTGGCGTGATTGGATTAGAAAGATGCTAGTGGGCCGTAGAGACAAGCTTTTTCTCCGTCCAGTTGGCCATAATACCATCAAAGTTTGGATAACCAACATCAACAACGAGACCCCTGATCATCTATGGCGGTATGAGCACACGATGGATGATATCAGCTCAGACGAATCTGATGATGAGGCCCCTGTTAGTTCAGATTCATCTAAATACAGTGAGGAGCTCTGCAACACAGCACAATCATCAAAAAGACTATGGTAGCTCCAATTAACAAATATAATTGTCCTGTCTTGTTTTGTGTTTACACTTGTTGTCTTAAAGTAATCAATCCTCATGCTACTTTCTTTTCTGAACTTCAAGAGAAGATCGTCACAATGAAAAGGCCTCAAAGTTACTGATGTGGGACCATGTTGGTGTAGTATTTAGTTGTCTATCTATCTAGACTTGTCTATATTAATAGATGCATGATGTTCGTTTTTCTGAATTTGCTTCTTAGTTGCTTATGGAAGCTGCATATGATGGGTATAATACTACTTAATTCACCAACTGACATTCTATTTTGTAACGGTTTGTAATGCTACAACCTTTCTTTTATGTCCTTATCTGTCATGAAATGAATGAATTTTCTAGATGTGTATGAATGTGTGAATGTGAAGATGAATACATGAATGTTTCTACATGTGTCTGAATGTGAAAAGAGATGAAATGAATGGAACTGCAGGTTACTAAATGTGTGTGAAAATGGAGGAAATTTGAAATGGAACTACTAGTTTCTACACGTGTATGATGAAAAATAATATGAATTAAATGTGCTTATACATGTGTGTGAATCACATATATATAATATTGTCCCTCGATCTTGTTAATTTTGCAGGTTTATGGCCTATTGTTGGCTGATATCAATGGATGTTGTAAACCACAGTTCAGAACTGAACTGTAGGTTTTGCATCCTGCTAACCAGCCATACAGCAGGCCTGCAAACTGATAAGAAAAAAAATCAGAACATAGGCGTCGGTTATTTGAATAAAACTGACAACAAACACATACGGCGTCGGTTGTTAGCCAAGAACCGACACCTATTGTGGCCAGGTACCACGGCCGTGCTGGGAAGCACGGCCGTGCTGACAGGGATATAGGTGTCAGTTTTTGTTGAATAACCGACGTCTGTAATCATGCTATAGTGTCGGTTTTCATTGATAACCGACGCCTATAGTTCCATTGCAAGCGTGTTTTCAGTGGCGGGAAGCGTTTTGGCATCAGTTATGAAACCGACACCGAAGGGGTCGACCTTCAGCGACGCCCACTTGGGTGTCGCTTGAAAACCGACACTAAAGGCCTTAATTAACCTACGCCAAAGGCCTATTTTGTACTAGTGGCTAGAGCTCGAGCCTGAGGATGTCAAAGCCTCTGCTTCCCCTACTGCTAGGTAGGTTACATATCTTGAACTATATGTTAATTTGATAGCACTAAAATGTGACCTAATGTGCATGTTGCTATATTTGAGACCTAATCTTGTGATGATACTTGTATCAACTATATTTCTCAAATCTTGTGATCAATCCATCTAAGATATTAAAATCCTAATGTTATATCTCTGATTTGGTAATGATATGTCACCCTAACATCTACATGAATCCATATTGTATGATGTACATTGATGATAATAATGCATGAGTTAGTTTGAAATATTGAAATCAATTAAGAATGATAGGATACCTACATTTATGTGTAATGATTACTTGATGATGAACATATATGCATGTATATTTGAGATGTTGAAATCAATGTTATAGAATATGGTACCTAGACTGGCGTATGATTAAGACTACAAGTTGTTACTATTATAAATCAACCATGGATATGAATGATGAAACTAGAATCGTTGGTATAGGAATGACAATGTATGTATTTTGTTGTCCTAGAAACCCATCTGAGATTTATTCATTAGGAGTAAATCTTGGATAGTCCCCGGTTAGGGGCTGTTCTTGAACACTTAATCTCACTTAGGATGTAAGTGTATAATGTATATTTTGTTTTCATGATGTTTTTTCAGCCCTTCCCTGTTTGTTCTCTAAGTACATATGTTGGTGGGCATTAGCCCATGCACATCGATGTACTTGGAGAATAGTGGGGAAATGCTGCTGAAATTTTCTTGAAAACCCAATACACATTATACACTTACTAATGAGATTAGGTGTTCAAGAGTGGGATAGGTGGTACACATTTATTATATATAAGACCCTAGAATCTAATATTTTAACCCTAAACCCTAATATTTTAACACTAAACCTAACCTTTACATATTTATCCCTAAATCTAAAATAATAAACCCTAATAATATTAATATGTAATCCCTAAACCCTAATGTATACTTGTTTTCTCTTTGATAATAGAATGGATAGATCATGTATTTCCATTCCAAATCATTGCGCCCTAGAGTTTATTGTTGGTCTTAATCAGTTTGTTAGATTCAGAGGATCATAGGAAACATGGAGATAGGTTCTATTGTCCATGTAGGCATTGCGGTAACAACTTGAAAGTCAAAACTGGTGACGAAATCAAAAGTCATGTCATGTGCAATGGGATTGTACAAGGCTATACAGAATGGTACTGGAATGGAGAGATTTCAAACCTAAAATCAGTAGATGTCGATAGCAGTGCTTGTGTGGAAGAAGAAATTTACTCTGATGATGTAGATGTGAACGAACCAGTTCCAATAGACATCGTTGATGAGATGCTGGATAGTTGTGGGGTAGAGCACACCAATCCACCTCCCATGTTTAGAAACATTGTGTATGAAGTTGAGAGACTGTTATACACAGGTTGTACTAAGTTTACAAAGCTTAGCACTATGTTGAGATTGTATAAGCTGAAGGCTAACAATAGATGGAGCGACAAAAGCTTCACGTCATTGTTGTCTTTGTTGAAAGAAATTCAACCTGTAGGACACGAGCTTCCAATCTCAACATATGAGTTAAAGAAATTATTGTGCCCAATGGGAATGGAGGCTAAGAACATACACACATGCCCAAATGATTGTGTATTATTTCAAAAGGACTATGTGGATTTGAAAGATTATCCAAAATGTGGGGCATCAAGGTATAAAATGACGACTTTGGGAAAGTCCAAAACTGGTTCTCCTGCCAAGGTGATGTGGTATCTACCTATAATACCATGGTTTCAACACTTTTTTGACAATTTGATAGATGCAAAGAATTTGAGGTGGCATGTAGAGGTTAAGAAAAATAATGATGGGATCCTACGACATGTGTCTGATTCCCCACAGTGGAAGAAGATTGATTTATTGTACCCTAAATTTGGTGAAAAAGTTAGGAATCTAAGACTAGGGCTTTGTACCGATGGGATGAATCCATGAGGAACATTGAGAAACCAACATAGCACTTGGCCTATTATTCTTGTTATATACAATCTTCCTCCCTAGTTGTGTAAAAAAATACATAGGTTATGTTGTCATTGTTGATATCTGGCTATAAACAACCTGAAAATGACATTGACATTTATCTTGAACCTCTGATTGATGAATTAAAGTAACTCTGGGGTGAAGGTGTGATGACCTATGATGCTTCACGTAGAGAGACATTTTGTTTGCATGCTATAAAAGGTAAGATCATTGGTTGTTTACATAAGTAAACACCTTGGATAAACCACCTATGAAGTCCTTGATTTGTGCTCTAGAAAGAGTCACTATTTACACTACTACAGAAATAGCATTCAGTGACACTTTTCTGGGCGTCGGTTATTAGGAAAAACTGACGCCTTATATGTTAGGCGTCGGTTGTTTACGACAACCGACGTCTATATTCGAAGACCAGCCAGACACGGGTACCGCTTTGTCTTCAGCGTCGGTTGTTTATAACAATCCGACGCTTAAAGTCGCCCGCGAAAAATAGTGTCCTTTTCAGCGTCGGTTATTTAGGTGGAAACCGACGCCTATGTGTGATGAAAATTTGCGCGAAAAGTGTCACCTTCAGCGTCGGTGATTAAAGGATAACCGACGCTGAAGGTGGTTCCCGCCAAACAATTTCATGAAATTATCGCCCAGTTGGACGTCGGTTTTCTCGGACAACCGACGCTAAAGACATTTAGGCGTCGGTTGGTGTAAAAAACCGACGCTATTTGGGACTTAATAACCCGCGGTGCCCGACTCTTCCCCTTCCTCCTGTTTCATTGCGAGCCCTTTCTGTTTCTCCGTCGATTCCCCACCCTGTCGCCGGCGATTTTCTTCTCCTTGTTCTCCACGACAGCGCCGTCGTGCCGCCTTCTCCGCGCCCCCTTCTCCGCGCCCCCTTCTCCGCGCCCCGCCGCCGCCTTCTCCGTGCTGCTGGAGCTCCCTTCTCCGCCGCCCCGCCGCCACTGCTGACGAGCCTGGAGCCCCCTTCTCCGCCGCGCCGTCGCCACTGCTGCTGGAGCTCGCCGCCACTGCTGCTGGAGCTCGCCGCCGACGCCTGACGAGCCTGGAGCTCGCCGCCTCAGCCTGCCTGACGCCATCAGCTTCCACCTGACTCCCGCTGCCTCCCGCGCCAACAGGTATGCGCCAACTGGTTTTCTGGATATACACTAAAGGCCTTGTTTGATATGAAGTGCATTGCTCTGCAATTCAAGTCTTAGAGAATAGGTCCAGATGAATTCCACGTTTTCGGACCCTCTCAGACTACTACATAATATTCAAGTTTTTGGACCTTGCGTACAATGAATGCAGATTGCTTAATCCATTTGAGCACTATGACTTCCAATATGTATTTTTGAACAGTATCTGTCAATGATCACAAACTATCTAAATAAAGGAGCTAAAACATTATTGCACTTGAATTCGAAAACGATTTCCTAATAGCAATATCACAAACGTTTAGGGCAAGTTTCTTTATTTTCACCTTGTCGGTAGAACAGATTAGATTTACGTACGTCAAACCTCGGATGGATCCGTCCAATTTATTTTTGTGGCACCAATAGGAGATTCTTAAGATTATTTTAACATAGACCAATTGGGAACTAAACTATCATACAATCTCTATAGTGGCTCGCAAAGCTAATAATCACTTAATATATATCCATGTTTGAGTGAGTCAAAAACTGATCTGTGAAACCAGCTACCCCACTCATCTTTCTTTTTGCCAGTACACAACCGAGTGCAGCCCCCTGCTCGTACCTGGGAGCGAGTCAAAAGTGGACCCCACCAACCCCCCAACCCCCCAGTCAGGCATCTCCTAATGTTGGACAATGTGTTTGTTATAGGTGGTTTACATTTATTATATAAGAAAACGAATCTATGTTTCAAGTGTTGAACCTAATGTTGGACAATGTGTTTGTTATAGGTGGTTTACATTTATTATATAAGAATGACATCACATGTGTTTGTTGGCCTAGAAAGTCAACAATCATTGTTCTTTATATTACTTGTACATTGGTATAAATTAGAATGAACAATCACTAAATTATATACTGTTTGTATGGAGTCCGGCTTCATTGTAGATGTCTATTATTGTGTTTGTTGGCCTAGAAACCCGTCCAAGATTGACTCATTAGGAGTAAATCTTGGATAGTCCCCGGTTTGGGACTGTTCTTGAACACCTAATCTCACTTAGGATGTAAGTGTATAATGTGTATTGAGTTTTCAAGAAAATTTTGGTAGCATTTCCCCGTTTGTTCTCTAAGTACATATGTACTTAGAGAACAGCGGGGAAATGCTGCCGAAATTTTCTTGAAAACCCAATACACATTATACACTTACTAGTGAGATTAGGTGTTCAAGGATGGGATAGGTGGTACACATTTATTATATATAAGAATGACATCACATGTGTTTGTTGGCCTAGAATGTGAACAATCATTGTTTTTTATATTACTTGTACATTGGTATAAATTAGAATGAACAATCACCAAATTATATACTGTTTGTATGGAGTCCGGCTTCATTGTAGATGTCTATTATTGTGTTTGTTGGCCTAGAAACCCGTCCAAGATTGACTCATTAGGAGTAAATCTTGGATAGTCCCCGGTTTGGGACTGTTCTTGAACACCTAATCTCACTTAGGATGTAAGTGTATAATGTGTATTGAGTTTTCAAGAAAATTTTGGTAGCATTTCCCCGTTTGTTCTCTAAGTACATATGTACTTAGAGAACAGCGGGGAAATGCTGCCGAAATTTTCTTGAAAACCCAATACACATTATACACTTACTAGTGAGATTAGGTGTTCAAGGATGGGATAGGTGGTACACATTTATTATATATAAGAATGACATCACATGTGTTTGTTGGCCTAGAATGTGAACAATCATTGTTTTTTATATTACTTGTACATTGGTATAAATTAGAATGAACAATCACCAAATTATATACTGTTTGTATGGAGTCCGGCTTCATTGTAGATGTCTATTATTGTGTTTGTTGGCCTAGAAACCCGTCCAAGATTGACTCATTAGGAGTAAATCTTGGATAGTCCCCGGTTTGGGACTGTTCTTGAACACCTAATCTCACTTAGGATGTAAGTGTATAATGTGTATTGAGTTTTCAAGAAAATTTTGGTAGCATTTCCCCGTTTGTTCTCTAAGTACATATGTACTTAGAGAACAGCGGGGAAATGCTGCCGAAATTTTCTTGAAAACCCAATACACATTATACACTTACTAGTGAGATTAGGTGTTCAAGGATGGGATAGGTGGTACACATTTATTATATATAAGAATGACATCACATGTGTTTGTTGGCCTAGAATGTGAACAATCATTGTTTTTTATATTACTTGTACATTGGTATAAATTAGAATGAACAATCACCAAATTATATACTGTTTGTATGGAGTCCGGCTTCATTGTAGATGTCTATTATTGTGTTTGTTGGCCTAGAAACCCGTCCAAGATTGACTCATTAGGAGTAAATCTTGGATAGTCCCCGGTTTGGGACTGTTCTTGAACACCTAATCTCACTTAGGATGTAAGTGTATAATGTGTATTGAGTTTTCAAGAAAATTTTGGTAGCATTTCCCCGTTTGTTCTCTAAGTACATATGTACTTAGAGAACAGCGGGGAAATGCTGCCGAAATTTTCTTGAAAACCCAATACCCATTATACACTTACTAGTGAGATTAGGTGTTCAAGGATGGGATAGGTGGTACACATTTATTATATATAAGAATGACATCACATGTGTTTGTTGGCATTTCCCCGTTTCTTCTCTAAGTATATATGTACTTAGAGAACAGCGGGGAAATGTTGCCTAATCTTTTCCTAATAAATACTTGTTTCCTAATATATACTTGTTTTCTCTGATCATAGAATGGATAGATCATGGATGTCGATTCGTAATCGTTGTACCCCAGAGTTTATATCTGGTCTTGATCAGTTTATTAGATTTGCCGAGGAACATAGGAAAAAACCTACAGATAGGTTCTACTGTCCATGTAGGCATTGCGGTAACAACTTGAAAGTCAACACTGGTGAGGAAATCAAAAGTCATGTCATGTGCAACGGGATTGTACAAGGCTATACAGAATGGCACTGGCATGGAGAAATTTCAAAATCAAAACCAGTAGATGTCGATAGCGATGACGTAAATGTGAACGAACCAGTTCCAGCAGACATCGTTGATGCGATGCTGGATAGTTGTAGGGTAGAGCACACCGATCCACCTCCTATCTTTACAAACATTGTGCATGATGCTGAGATACCGTTATACACAGGTTGTGCTAAGTTTACGAAGCTTAGCGCTGTCTTGAGATTGTATAAGTTGAAAGCTAACAATAGATGGAGCGACAAAAGCTTCACTTCCTAAATGTTTGCCTTTTTCTAGTTAATACAAATGCTAAATGTTTGCCTTTTTCTAGTTAATACAAATGCTAAATGTTTGCCTTTTTCTAGTTAATACAAATGCTAAATGTTTGCCTTTTTCTAGTTAATACAAATGCTAAATGTTTGCCTTTTTCTAGTTAATACAAATGCTAAATGTTTGCCTTTTTAATGACATTTTCAGATGGCTGACCATGATGAGCATGATGTCCATGATGAGCATGAAGTCCATGATGAGCATGGCGAGGATACTAATGTAAGTTCTAAAAACATATCCTGTATTTCTATAAAATTCATTATCTTCTAGTTATGTCATATATCCTATATTTCTATATTGGGCTAAATTAGTGTGTTTTATTTTTGTCAAATTTTAGGTTGATGCACCTGTACCCACTGAAGCACTGGAGCAACTTGATGCGCAACACCAGACACTTAACAAGAAAAGGGGCATCACTCTGTTGAAGAAGTTATTAGCGCTAAGTGGTAGTGGATCTAAATTGGCGGTGGAGTTTGATAATGGAGGAAATCCAATTGGAGTGAACCGCAATAATTTTGTGAACTATCTTGGGTGTACCACTCGGAGCCATTGTGGTGTTAAGTATGACAATTGGCATAAAGTTCCTCAAGCGAAAAAAGACTCGATATGGAAGGATTTATGCGTGAGTTATTATTATTTGCAATTCTATTTTGTAGATTACAAATTCTATTATTTGCAATTCTATTTTGGATACTAGTTAATAACATTTCTATTTTATAGAATCTGTTTGCATTGGATGAGAAGTTGCATCGTAAAAATGTGATGCAACGCGCTGGAAAGATGCTTAGGAATTATAGGACAAATCTGAATAGAGAATACATAAAAGAGGGTGATAAGAAGAAGAAGTCAGCCCTTGAACAATGGAACTTCTTGGACAAAGAAGATTGGGACAATTTTGTTGCTTCAAGAAAATCTGAAGAATTCAAGGTATTAGGTGTCACTCCTAATTTAATTAATATACATTGTATTCACCTATTCAAGATTAGCATTTAGTGCTACTAACCAAATCATTAATGTGCATACTAACTAGGCCCTCAGTGACGCACAAAAAGCAAGGCGTGCACTGAATGTGCATGACCACACTATGGGTCCAAAAGGCTATGCAAGCGTTCGCCAAAGACTACAGGCGGAGTCTGCGGCTACTCAGGAGTCTGCTCCTACTCAGGAGTCTACCACACCCATTCCTCGCCATGATATCTGGATAGCTGGCAGGCAAAACAAGAAGGGTGAAATAAAGAAGCCTGTAACTGCTGAGGCGGCTGAAAAAATGGTAAAATACAACTCTTACAGAAATCGTTTGAATATTGATTATTTGTGGTGTTAACTTACCAATTTCTGTTTATGGTGATTAGCGGGAGCTGCACGAGCAGAGGAAACAAGGCACGTTCATCCCTCAGGGCACAAGGGATGAATTGACAGTTGCTCTGGGTAACCCAGAGCATCCTGGACGTGTTAGAGGTGCCGGCGCTGGTGTTGGCATCAAAGCATTCTTTGGGCCATCCCAGCGCAAACCCAGAGCGGGACTTTCTCAAGAAGAGGTAACCTATTCTTTTTTTAGAATGTTAGTGCAAAAGGAAATTCATTAATAAGAATCTAATGTTTCTTTTATCCATGTATAGGAGAATAAGAGAGTTGAGGATTTAGTTGCTAAGAAGGTCAACGATGTAGTTGCTGAGAAGGTCAAGGAAGAATTGATGCGGTGGCAGGCATCTCAGGCTTCCAATACGCCTATGGCGACCCACTCTTCTCCTGATGCACACACTGCGAGTAATCCTGGAGACCCATCGCCTAGCACGTCTGCTGTAAGTATTGTTTATGACATTGTAGTTAGTCTTTTCAAGTTGTTATGTTTTCAAGATGATATGTATATATGTATAATATTCTTTACGTAAATTTGTAGGCATTGAAGCCATGCCGCTTAAGAATGCAAAACTACGTTGTCGCAGAGGCGCAGGCTTACCCGTCCCTTCCTGGGGCAATGTTTCACGGGACTCCAATGCCACAGGGCTACGTTCGTGTGAGCCCGATACGTGTGTTACCCGATTGGAGAGAAGCTACATTGCCATATGCCCACCCGGATATTGATACACTTGGTGAGGCAGAAGGCGGGGTCATATTGTGGCCCAAAGCAGATGTCATCTACACGACTGAAATTGTAAGATAAATTTACATTGATTTAGACTGTTAATGTGTATATATGATGTCAACTGATCTGAAATTATATGTACAGGTTAAAAAGAAGACACCAGGAGCACCTAGGCCTCCACTTCCAGTTCCCACATTACCCGATTGGGTTCCAACTGACCTAACATACCCGTTAGGTCCTGCTTGTAGGGGAATGGCATGTTGGCTACGGGCACATAATGTACATTGCCCTATAATTATTTCTTTAGATGCAGATTATGCAGGTCAATCATACGATAGCTCTTTATTTATAGAAGATATTATTGAGCTGTTTAAGTATGATTGGCTGAATACATCAATGATAGAGACATGGATAAGGTGAGATCTTGTTTATACATCCATATACCTTGTGTAAGCTCCGGTGATCTGGTTTCTTATATATTAATGCATACGCCTATATGTTTTGCAGCTACCTAGTCGAAGATCATTGCAAACAATTTGCATTTGATCATGTGGGATTTTTGATTCCATCATTGATTAGTTTGGTAGCTAAAGACCCTGATAATGTTCAACAATACTGTATAGATGCTTTTACAATTTTTGGTCAGCAAAAGAAGAAGATAATAATAGCTCCATTCAATGTCAAGTATGTTTACTTTATTTATAATTTGGACTTAAGAAAATTCCATTTTTATTTTGCATTTTGAGTTATTAATTGTTAACTTCTACTTGTAGCGGTAGACATTGGGAGTTACTAGTTATTGCCCCCGAGACATTCACTGTTTATTATCTAGATCCTGCGGGGAGTACATTGAACACTAAAATTGGACACGTAATGAGAATGCCAATATTCTGGTGAGAAATATTTCATTTTTATATCCGTTAACATCTTTTATTACATTACTATTTACTTATGCAATTTATTGTGTTATATTAACATGTAGGGGTTTAGATGCATTCAAAAAGGCTGGAGGAACGGTCCCAACGAAAAAGAACCAGCCAATAAATTGGCAGAACGTAAAAGTAAGTTCCCGACTCGAATATATATATTATTGATGTGAATTGTGCTTAGTTGTATTATTTTGTATGTTTCAATTTATAGTGTGCTACACAAGACAATGGCTGGGCATGCGCATACTATGTGATGCGATTTATGCATATGATTATCAAATATGCCGCATTGGACATCGATACCATACATGAGGTATTATATATAGTCTCATTAGTTAGTATGCAATATATCAATCTTATATTATTTTTATATTATTACTTATATATATACATCATTCTCTTTGCAGGTGTTTAAAACTGACCACACTACAGGTAAACGTTTAAAAAAAATAAATGCTCCATATACGATGGAAGCATTAAATGAAGTAAGAGAAGAATGGGCAATAGCTGTACAAACAGTGGCAACTGTAAGATATAATTGGGATGCTGATAGTGATAATGAATGATACTTTGTAAATGAATGTTTGTAAATGAATGTTTGTGAATGTTAATGCATGTATTTGAATGTTTCTATATGTGTGAATGTGAGAATTGAATTGATGTCTGAATGAATGTACTTGTGTAGAATTTTGCTTGTGACTTTTGCAGGTTTGCGGCCTGTTTGTAGGCTGATATCAATGGATGTCGTAAACCTACAGTTCAGAAAACTGAACTGTAGGTTCTCATCCTGCTGACCAGCCACAGCAGGCCTGCAAACTGATATGAAAAAAAAATATATAAATAGGCGTCGGTTATTTATCGAAAACCGTCAGGAAAGACCTACAGCGTCGGTTTTTTAATATAAACCGACGCCTTATGTGGCCAAAGCAGTCCTGGAATTGGCGTCGGATATTCATATCAAACCGACGCCTATTTAAACTGTAGGCGTCGGTAGTTTAGTAGATAACCGACGCCAAAAGTGTTCGCGCCACAGAAAATGGCGTCATCTAGGGCACTTTATGCGTCGGTTTTGAGATGAATAACTGACGCAGAAAGTGCCCTAGCTGACGCCATTTTCTGTGGCGCGGACCCTGTTTGGCGTCGGATATCTACTAAACGACCGACGCCTATAGGCTAAATAGGCGTCGGTTAAAAAACCGACGCCGAAGTGTTCGACCTTTAGCGGCGCCCACATAGGCGTCGGTTGGAAACCGACGCCAAATGGGGTTAAACGACCGACGCCAAAGGCCGTTTCTGTAGTAGTGTTAACCCTAGACACACCTTGATTAACAACACAAAATGTTCCATTGAGAGTAGGGTAACACCCACAATCGATTGTTCATTTAAAACAAGCCATCCATTGTCAACAAGTAAGCTCCTTAAGTTGATCATATAAAGAAAACCATATAAATCACATTATTGGACCAACATATTACATTAGCCATCATTCCACTTTATTGGAGGAGTAAACATTACATCTTGACCATTGGGTCAAGTTCATATGTTAAAACCATCAATTCAGTGTATGTCCGACCATTGCATCAAGTGACCCAAGAAACCATATTGGTCTAAGACTTAATTGATGCTACAACTATATGATTAACTCACCATAGGTTTTGGATACCTGATCCACCATCATTAGTGACCACTAAGTCACCATAGGTTGTTAGATCAACACTATATTCATTAATTAACATCAAATATCAAACTAATATCACCATTGATTGATAGCATCATTAGGGTACTTAGTTGTTAATCACTAAGATTCTAATTAGGCCAAAACATGACCTAAGGGGGTGAACATCAGTTGACACCCTTAGTCACCACTATCTGTTGTCATGAAGACAACACCATAGGGTTGTTGCAATTGTACCATCATCGGGTCATGGGTTTATAGAAGAAATCAACTTAAAACCCTAAAATTGACCATTAGTTGATAGGTGCTTAGCACCATAGGTTATCAAACCAACCTGATCCAAGTCAGATAATACTTTAGGAATAATGTACACATGATCACAGGTTCTTCTAGAACTGAAATCAGAACAGAGAACATTATAAAATTGAAATCCAAGTCAAGCATAGCTTTTTAGTGCATGGATCATCATTTAAAGCAAGAACATGAGCTAGCAAGCTTATTGTAACGACCCCACCTCCCGGTAACCCCCAATTAAGGGAGACCAAAAGTTCGGTGCCATTATCCAATTAACAGGATCAAATGTTCGACAAATAATCGATAACAATTAACAAATTTTACCAACTAAATTGAAAACTGGTATAAAATAAAACTTTGCATACCTTTTCCAAAACTGGGATATCTACATCTATCTGCATCAGGAGTCTACTCTAACTAATCCTCCCTTGTACTTTAACTCTTAATTAATTTCACATATGCCACTTTACTGTTTGTCCTTTTCCAGCTTGTACCTAAAACGCCGACAAACAAAACGTCGGTCAACATATCGGAATATGCCGGTATGTGGGGACAACAAAAATTTCACAGATATGGATAACAATCAAATTATCACAATCAAGTTAATTAACAAGCCAATTTACACTTTTCAGTATGACCTTCTCCACCGCTTTTGCCCTAACCCTGGCATACCCACCTTAGGGTTTCTTTTGCCAATGACTTTAGGCCACCTTCTCAATCCCGAGCTTGGTTCCTGGGGTCACCACTCATGGTGCACTCTAGTCATGCAATATCATAGGCCACCTTCTCATTCCCGAGCTTGGTGCCTGGGGTCACCACTCATGGTGCCCATTGGTCTACCCATTTGGGCCTGACCTTTGGCATCATCCATCAGGGTGGCATGTAGGTGCGAGAATACATACTCCTATTATTAATGTGATAATCATAGTGACTTTATAATTTTCAAGTATGAACATCCAAACTGATAATTTGCATTCAAAGCGATTAACCATCCGGAAAATCCTCAGGAAACTAAGGCGGTTATTCATAATTAACCACATACCTGATCTGATGATTTGAGACAGAATAATCCAAGCAATCAAGAAATCCAATTAAGCAAGCAAGCACATATTGAGATCCTCAAATATGCATATGATTTCCTATTATTATTCATGCCATCAAGATCTATTAAACCTAGCTTGCTTTCTAGGATTTCTAGTCCACTTTTAGGGTTTCCATTGCAATTAGGGTTTCCCTTCGTCTCTTACTATTTTAAACCCTACTTACTCATCTATTTGTCACCAAAGATTTTAAGGTTATCCTTTTAGCAACCCATAACCTTAATTTCATATCCAAGCATCAATTAAGCCTCTTTTTCATTAAAGCTACCATTTTTATCCTTTTAATCCATGACAAAGCTATTATCAACAATTCATAGTTCATTATGATCTAATTCACATATGATCTCTTTTTGTCATTAATTTTCACCTTTATCCATTAGAAAACCCTACTTACCAAATTCAGGGTATTTATCCACAATTAAGAACTTTTATACTCAAAATAGCTTATAACCATGAAAACTCAGTTCTATAATTATATTTTTGGATTTAACCCATTAAAACCCATATTTTCCCAAATTAGGGTTTCAAAACATAATCATGTGCATAAAACCCTAAAACAAGCATGAAACTACCTTTTTCAAAATTAACTCTCCTTTTTATTCTTAATAGGTTAATATTTCTCAGAATTAAGGTTCTAAACCAAATTAACCCAAAAGAGTCATTAAATCTGAGTTCCATATCAAATTAGGGTTTTACGATAATTTAATACATCAAAGGTGATAACTTGGTGTACTTTTTTAATTGAAAGCAATATCAGGTTCTAATTATATATTTATTGGATTCTTCACATTTTTCTGATCAATTTTCATGTATTACTTTCTATCATCGGAGCTATAGATAATTAATTGTGTAATTGTGAAGAATATACCTTTTAGGCCAATCACTGGCCGCCACGTCAGCCAATCGCCCCCTTTTTGTTGACAACATCGTTTAGGCACGCAATGACTTCCGTGCCCCTGTGCTGATGGAGGTAAACAGTAACGCGCTTGGGGTGTTTTGGTAATTGCTCCTTTCTGTTTGCGATCCAAAGTTGCCCGACAGTCAACTTCTAGGTTGACTTTGCGATCCTGGCACCCTCAGCAATAGGCGATGCTTCCTCCTCCTTCGCCATGAGTCACCGAACTCTTCGGTGGTCTCAGCTCTGCTAGAGCTGGCCGGAGCCGACAGAACGGCTAGGAGGTTCCTCGGCCAGGCCGCCATGGCTGGGAGAGGGTAACGCATGACTTGGCGCACGAACTAAAACAAGGATTGTGTTGCGGACTCCGCCAGAGTCCCAAGGGTGAGGTTACATTGCTAAAGGGAGATCTGTACCCCCTTAAATAGCATGTGGCCAAGATAGGTGGCCGGTGGGTGTCTGGAGATTCGGGGATTTCCAGTTACATGTCCAAAGGCCATCAAATTAAGGATTAGATGGTGCGAAATTCTATCCCAAATACATTGGAACCCTTTCCATCCTCGCACATCAACCGTATCAAGGGAGAATCTAGATTGAGCAGGACTCCCCCAGATCTCAGTCCTTCTCAAACTAGACGACAAGCAGCCATCATCAGATTGGGGATCAATAGTGCATATTCCTCGCGATAGAAACGGAAGTGATTTAAAGAAATCGTGACATTGACTATAATCCCAACACTGTAAAGATTCTTGTAAAATCCATAACTCCCAAACCAAACATCCAATTTTTCCCATATTTTGAGGGAAAGTCCATAATGACTTATTCTACCTCCCTACCAAAATTCGGCTCATTATATAAAAGAAAACGTTCCTTTTCATTAAGTGCAAGATATCACTTAATATATATATATATATATCCATATTTTCTCTTTCTCTTGCTATTAAATTATTATTTTGAGTTCCTTGAACCCCAGGGAACCTTAATGGCTCGAAATCCCATCTTGGGAATATATCTTAGCCTTTCATTTATCTTGTATCCATTATTTTCTCATTATCTTATTTATTTCTTATCGAAATATCTCTTTTTGAGGATTTCTCTTTATTTCTCTTTTTTCCTCGTTGGTATTCCTTTTATCATTAGGAATCCTTGGGATACGAAATTCCATAAGGATAACTCAATTACACCTCTTTCCCCTTATTTTCAACATTTTATCATTATTTTCAATTTCTTTCTTAATAAAGAAATACTTAATTGATCTTTTATTTTCTTATTGCATTTTCTATGCAACTTTGGATTCCTTGGGACCCAAGGAACCCAAGAGGCATGAAATCCACCTTTGGATTATATTCTTTTGCCTTCTAGAGGTTTTCACATCTTTCTTTTCTCAAATTCTCAATTATTCATTAATTAATTGAATTTCCTTGTTATTGGGTCCAATAGCCAATAAAGCCCACAAAACAATCATCAAGGCTATTGTAAACGAAATTACATCATTATTTGTCCAAATATCTCGAATATGAGAGATTACATTTCTCATCAAATGAACCCAAAATCGGGGTTGTAACATCCTTCCCCTCTTATGGGAATTTTGTCCTCAAAATTCCCTCAAGCAAACAAACAAACAGGATAAGCCTTTCTTATGTCCATCAGGGCTCCCATGTGGCTTCACCCTTTACATGGTGCTTCCCAAGAACCTTCATCATCTCATATTCTTCCATTGAGTTCTTTCTTACCTTGGTATATCGTACCCTCAAAGGTGACTCAGGACATTTCAGCCTCTCATAAAGCCGAATAGGTTCAGGGCTCTACACATGGCTTGGGTACCTCACATAGTGCTCTAGATCGGACTCATGGTACACATCAAACATTACTTAATCCTGAGGGGAAAGGTCAAACCTAACCTTCCCTACCAATCCATCTCAAATGGACCCATATATCGGGGACTCAGCTTTCTCAGATGTAGCTTGGAGGGGTCGGATTTTCACATCACATATTCTCCCACAGTGGACTGCATGTCAGTCTGCTTTGCATCAGCTCACGACTCATGTCACCACTGGGCTCTCTCTCAGCCATTACTCGATCAAAGCGACTTCATCTGCACAAACTGTGGTTCTTTTCTGACCTTCGTGAGGCCTCCTTCACCAACATCATCTTAATGAAGTGGTGACCGACACAACCTCCTTCTAGAACTTCTTTCATCCCGATAAAGGCTATGGTGGTTATCATCACATCTTACAAAGGACAAGAACTGTCTCTATGTATCATCCTGAATGAGCACACATGCTCTCATCAGACCCTCTAGTCTGGACCATACTAACCATTAGTTAGTAGTGATAAACTATTCTATCATCGAGTTCTTCATGTATCTACTTCCACATCATGGAAGTGAACCCTTAGGTTATACTCAAGAACTTTTGAACTCTCATCATGGTGTAGTTGAACCATCTCTCTTTCTTATGTAGGTTCAACAGAATCTGTCCCTTGACAGCATTCTTTCTTGCTCGTGTTATCTAGGTAAGGTGATCTACCATAACCCATATTGCATCTTGACCTTCCTTGGTACAGGGGAGACTTACCACAATATCCATAGTGGAGAACTCCCATTCCCTCTTGGGGACTCTTTATACTTTATATTCATGCATTGGGTTACTGGTGTTCATCTGTCACCTCTTGTCATGCATGGCAACATTCCACATGAAACTTCATCTTAGGCATCCAAAGTGCTACTATCACTTACTATCTTTGTAGTATCACGGTGTATGGTGATCTTAAAATCATGATTTCCTGTATGTCACGATTCCTCAAGATTGATTCCTCAGAAACCCTAAACCACTCTAACCAGGGTTTTATTACCTTCCTATGCAAAGAAGTGTATTCGAGGTTCTATCACCATCCTTCCATTACATCAAGGACTAGACTGGATAACCAAACAACCATTAACTTGTTCCACATATCTCGTTACATCTGAGTGTTAGCCAAAACACATCTCCTTTCCAAACTTAGGGTTAGCCCAACAACCTCTTCTAGCCAAACTAGGAAGCTACATCTCAACCAGGGCATCCATTACCACTTCACCTCCTTAGGTGTTAGGTAATGTTGAAGACATACACCTCCAAGTATTCTACTTATCATCTCATCTCAAACTCTAAGTTTTTCTTCATCAAGAGACTCTGAGCTCATCCTCATGGTTATCAAACTCAACTTTGCATCACTTGCAAATTCCACATAGCTCATGATAAAACATCCTCATAGATGATTTCCTTAATACTCTTAGTGTTTGTAAACCATCCATGTATCATTCGCTCCACAAGGGTATGTTATGATTTCTATCCTCATACCTTGTAGCAACGTTCCAACTCACATCATCTTTATCCTTGGTGTATGGCATGCGTATTGTCCTATCTCTCACTCTCATAACAAGAGGAAATAAGCATTTGGTTGCATTCCAAATACAGAGTTCTTCCTGTTCCAAGAGTAGAGATGGTATAGCCCACCTTGCCAGTACACTTTTAAATCTAAGTTGAAACAGGCCACATATGTCTCTACTTCACAATCATCTTGATATCGAAGTTACTTTCATGGAAAACTGGTCTCGAACCTATGTGGTCCAAACACAATCCTTGGTCGTCTCCTCTAGGTCTATAGGGTGTCGGCACTTTTGGGGTCATCCCTCTTCCCTTATGCATCCAGAGAGTGCCCTACTCATCTGCCCTTTGGGTCCCATGAGTTCATGAAGGTGATCAATCTCCTAACCCATGGCCCTCAGACAATGATAGATGTTACCTCCCGACCCTATGGTCATGTGCAACTATGGAATTAGGCAACTCCTACTTCCATTGGTCTTATCCCTACCTGACCCTAGGATAGACTTAGGATTCTAACATAGTACATGTCTGACTTAGAACCTTACCCAAGCCTTCATCATCTCTCTCTCTGTACTCATGGGCTGACTTTCATCCCTTCATAGGGGTCATGGCGGCCTGCTTACCTTTTTCAAGCCCCATATTGGTTACCTCCATGGTAACACATCCATATGCACTTAGAGATGGTTATCTATGGGTCTACAGGTTCATTCTCATACCATGTACTTTCCACTTAGCTTCTCAAAACCCACAAAAACTGGTATACCATACAAAAGGGTCCCTCTCCCAGGATGGGAGGAACTACTTCTTGATAACGAAGGTCACAAACATCCATATGTAGGGTTTACCTCAACATGAGCATGCTTAACCCTAGCAAGCTACTAAGACACAAGCAGACCACCTACTAAACCATGCTAGGTCACACTTGTCCTCATCCTCAACATTGGATCAAGATCATTCCTTTCCATGTCATCAACTGAGATGGGAGGGAATCCTCAAACATACTTTAAACTTAAGGGGCTTCCCTTTTTTTGTTCCTCTATACATGAAGAGTACCATGCACGAAACTATAGAAACTCAATCTCATCATGAGCATCGGGTACACCACTTCCCCTCTTAGGCCTAGGAACCCAAGGTTCACTTTTGGGTGTACAACTGCATGCTCAATCTCTTAACCACGAATCAAGCATGTATAAGGCATGACATGCACTTCCTGTCATCCTTCTACTCGAGCAACACATTTAGAGTTGAGTCCTCCTCCAGGACAATCAACAAGGTACAAAGCCTCACAACCGGTTACTAAACCTCTTTAGGGTCTACGAAACTCTTCTTCCTAACCTATAGGCACATAGGTACCAAAAGCCTTATCTTCTCTCTAAGGTGTGGTTCCTCTCAAGGCAACCAAGATATCATCAGCCTCCAGGGGTCAGGTATAAGGCAACCACTATCATCCACTTAGGCCGCATCATCCCCAACTCCCCATTGTTCCTCATATCTCTGGGTTTTAGGCTTCCAACCTCCTTGTTGGGGTCCTGCTTTCTCCACATCCAGCCTTCCTACTAGAGGTCCTTTCTTCATGAAAGCTCAAGCTCACATGCATACCCCTACGTGGGTGAAGCCTATGCTCTAACTTATGTTTGCTCAAGATTATCCATAACCCCTTATGCTTATCTCATAAGTCATCCATCATGATCCCTTGTCTAGGGTTTCATCCTACTGTCAGCACTACTGACGTACTTTGGGTGCAAGCTATACCCTACTTGCACCAGCCCATAGGGTTCTATAGGTTTTTCTCTAACTTCATCCATGAAGGAGCTATCCTTCACTCAAACATGCACGACCCTTCCCAGGGTTGGGTTGCCAAAGGTGCTAGGTCATCCAACCTCTCATGGCTCGTATGGCAATCCAAAGGCATGTCCATCCAAACACCCATTCAACCATGACATCTAACTCATCATGTCATCTCTCTCTCTAACCTCCACTTAGGGTTACTGTTAACATCATCCTCAGAGGATGTGCTAGGTCTCTACTTTTAATGGAGGTCTCTACCTCTAAGACTAACTCTCTCTACTCATTCTCCTGACAAGGAGGTCTATCCTCGGGTCTCTCCTGAGGGCAATGACAACTCGTGTCATACGACCTAAGCATGTATCTACTCTTTAGTTTGCGCTTAATCTATTAAGCTTATGTCCATGACATCATATTTACATGCTTTTCATTAATTTGGTGGAGGATTCCTTAGACCTTATTAACCTTACTCATACCTCAAGAGGGTGAGGAGAAGAGAGAAAACCCTAATCCTTAATGTCCTTAACAGAATTTGAGTTGAGAAGGGATGAACAAGATGAGAGAGTCCTAAAGGTATCCTATTTCGAGTCATATCCTAAGACATCGGCCAGGCAGTCACACAATCCGGGAGTCATCGTATTCCGACTAGCGGTGTGGAGGAAAATATTGTCAGCCCCCGGATGTGATCCTTTTCTAGACACCTCAGTCTTTCGGACAATCCTCTAATAACTCCCTCAGGTTCTACGGAGTTTGTAAAATTTAATAATTATTAAAGATTAAATGAGGAACCTATGCTCTGATACCAATTGTAATGACCCCGCCTCCCGGTAACCCCCAATTAAGGGAGACCAAAAGGTCGGTGCCATTATCCAATTAACAGGATCAAAGGTTCGACAAATAATCGATAACAATTAACAAATTTTACCAAGTATACTGAAAACTGGTATAAAATAACACTTTGCATACATTTTCCAAAACTGGGATATCTACATCTATCCGCATCAGGCGTCTACTCTAACTAATCCTCCCTTGTACTTTAATTCTTAATTAATTTCACATATGCCACTTTACTGTTTGTCCTTTTCAAGCTTGTACCTAAAACGCCGACAAACAAAACGTCGGTCAGCGTATCGGAATATGCCGGTATGTGGGGACAACCAAAATTTCACAGATATGGATAACAATCTAATTATCACAATCAAGTTAATTAACAAGCCAATTTACACTTTTTAGTATGACATTCTCCACCGCTTTTGCCCTAACCCTGGCATACCCACCATAGGGTTTCTTTTGCCAATGACTTAAGGCCACCTTCTCAATCCCGAGATTGGTGCCTGGGGTCACCACTCATGGTGCCCTCTAGTCATTCAATATCATAGGCCACATTCTCATTCCCGAGCTTGGTGCCTGGGGTCACCACTCATGGTGCCCATTGGTCTACCCATCTGGGCCTGACCTTTGGCATCATCCATCAGGGTGGCATGTAGGTGAGAGAATACATACTCCTATTATTAATGTGATAATCATAGTGACTTTATGATTTGCAAGTATGAACATCCAAACTGATAATTTGCATTCAAAGCGATTAACCATCCAGAAAATCCTCGGGAAACTAAGGCGGTTTTTCATAATTAACCACATACCTGATCTGATGATTTGAGACCGAATAATCCAAGCAATCAAGAAATATAATTAAGCAAGCAAGCACATAATGAGATCCTAAAATATGCATATGATTTCCTATTATTATTCATGCCATCAAGATCTATTAAACCTAGCTCGCTTTCTAGGATTTCTAGTCACTTTTAGGGTTTCCATTGCAATTAGGGTTTCCCTTCGTCTCTTACTATTTTAAACCCTAATTACTCATCTATTTGTCACCAAAGATTTTAAGGTTATCCTTTTAACAACCCATAACCTTAATTTCATATTCAAGCATCAATTATGCCTCTTTTTCATTAAAGCTGCCATTTTTATCCTTTTAATCCATGACAAAGCCATTATCATCAATTCATAGTTCATTATGATCTAATTCACATATGATCTCTTTTTGTCATTAATTTTTGCCATTAGAAAACCCTACTTACCAAATTCATGGTATTTATCCACAATTAAGAACTTTTATACTCAAAATAGCTTGTAACCATGAAAACTCAGTTCTATAATTATATTTTTGGATTTAACCCATTAAAACCCATATTTTCCCAAATTAGGGTTTCTAAACATAATCATGTGCATAAAACCCTAAAACAAGCATGAAACTACCTTTTTCAAAATTAACTCTCCTTTTTATTCTTAATAGGTTAATATTTCTCAGAATTAGGTTTCTAAACCAAATTAACCCAAAAGAGTCATTAAATCTGAGTTCCATATCAAATTAGGGTTTTACCATAATTTAATACATCAAAGATGATAACTTGGTGTACTTTTTAAATTGAAAGCAATATCAAGTTCCAAATATATTTTTATTGGATTCTTCACGTTTTTCTAATCAATTTTCATGTATTACTTTCTATCATCGGAGCTACAGATAATTAATTACGTAATTGTGAAGAATATACCTTTTAGGCCAATCACTGGCCGCCACGTCAGCCAATCGCCCCTTTTTCTTGACAACTTCGTTTAGGCGCACAATGACTTCCGTGCCCCTGTGGTGATGGAGGTAAATAGTAATGCGCTTGGGGTGTTTTGGTAATTTCTCCTTTCTGTTCGCGATCCAAAGTTGCCCGGCAGTCAACTTCTAGGTTGACTTTGTGATACTGGCTCCCTCAGCAACAGGTGACGCTTCCTCCTCCTTCGCCATGAGCCACCGAACTCTTCGATGGTCTCAGCTCTGCTAGAGTTGGCCTCGGTCGACGGAACGGCCAGGAGGTTCCTCGGCCAGGCCGCCATGGCTAGGAGAGGGTAACGCACGACTTGGCGCACGAACTGAAACAAGGACTGTTTTGCGGACTCCGCCAGAGTCCCAAGGGTGAGGTTACATTTCTAAAGGGAGATCTGTACCCGTTAAATAGCATGTGGCCAAGATAGGTGGTCGGTGGGTGTCTGGTGATTCAGGGATTTCCAGTTACATGTCCAAAGGCCATCAAATTAAGGATTAGATGGTGCGAAATTCTATCCCAAATACATTGGAACCCTTTCCATCCTCGCACATCAATCGTATCGAGGGAGAATCTAGATTGAGCAGGACTCCCCCTGATCATAGTCCTTCTCAAACTAGACGACAAGCAGCCATCATCAGATTGGGGATCAATGGTGCATATTGCTCGTGATACAAAAGGAAATGATTTAAAGAAATCGTGATATTTACTATAATCCCAACACTTTAGAGAATCTTGTAAAAGCCATAACTCCCAAACCAAAGATCCAATTTTTCCCAAATTTTGAGGGAAAGTATATCATGACTTAATCTAACTCCCTACCAAAATTGGGATCATTATATAAAAGAAAACGTTCCTTTTCATTAAGTGCAAGATATCACTTTATATATATATATATATCCATATTTTTTCTTTATCTTGCTATTAAATTATTATTCTGAGTTCCTTGAACCCCAAGGAACCTTAATGGCTTGAAATCCCATCTTGGGAATATATCTTTTATCCATTATTTTCTCATTATCTTATTTATTTCTTATCGAAATATCTCTTTTTGAGGATTTCTCTTTATTTCTCTTTTATTTTCCTCATTGGTATTCCTTTTATCATTAGGAATCCTTGGGATATGAAATTCCATAAGGACAACTCAATTATACCTCTTTCCCCTTATTTTCAACATTTTATCATTATTTTCAATTTCTTTCTTAATAAAGAAATACTTAATTGATATTTTCTTTTCTTATTGCATTTTCTATGCAACTTTGGATTCCTTGGGACCCAAGGAACCCAAGAGGCACGAAATCCACCTTTGGATTATATTATTTTGCCTTCTAGAGGTTTCCACATCTTTCTTTTCTCAAATTCTCAATTATTCATTAATTAATTGAATTTCCTTGTTATTGGGCCCAATAGCCAATAAAGCCCACAACACAATCATCAAGGTAATTGTAAACGAAATTATATCATTATTTGTCCAAATATCTCCAATATGAGAGATTACATTTCTCGTCAAATGAACCCAAAATTGGGGTTTTAACACTTATGGTAGGCAATAAACGTGGAGCAAGTTATAAAACTTGCCTCTAATTATAAGATAAACTCCCAAACATAAGAAAACATGATCAGGTAGGGTAGAAAATCCAAGCATAAGCTATGAACTCATCCATCTAGCACCTTTCTTCATCAAATGAGCAAACCCTATGCATAAGGAGCATGAAAGATAGGGTTTTAGAGCTTTAGAGCAATTTCAACCATGGAACAAAAGGTTCTAACCTGGAGAAAGATAGGAGGGAGGATAAAAAAGAAATAAATGTAGGAAATAAGGGGATTATTAATATTTTAGGTCAAGATCACTAGAAGGAATACTTTTAAACCTTAAAAGGAAGTCAATTGCAACCCTAGATTTTTTTTCCAAGAAGATCTCCGCTTTCTTCTTCCTTGGATAGGAAATTCATAGAAGCACAGAGGGAGGACGAGCTTTGTAGTAGGAGGGAAGTGTTGGAGAGAAAATGGCTCATTTGGGTGCTTAGGGATAAGTATATGAAACTTTAAGATAAAGAAAAAGAAAAGGTTGAAGTTCTAGTATCTTTCCAAGTGTCCATGGCCTTAAACTATTAATAATATACAAGCACACACAAGAAGATCCCCCACCATCCATAGAGACATTCGTATCCCTTTTTTCTTGAATTTCCAATCAAAACAAATAATTCATTAGTTGATAGCTACTAAAGGTAGCTCATCCATGAAGGGGTAAACTCTAAAATACCCTTGAGGAAAACACCTTCAAACCAAGGTTTAAATAGGCTACCCATGTATCAAAAAGCTCAATAATGATGAGAGAATATCCAAGGAACATAATGCAATTGATAAATTACAAATAAACCCTCTCAATTGGGTAAATTGCAAAAAAGTCCAAAATGTGCATAAAATTGCATAACTTGCTCAAACAATGTCCAACTTGGACCAAATTTGAAACTTAAGCTTGTATTATAATTTCAAATAATATAAACAGGTTATATTAGGGTTATAAGAATTAAATTATGATAATTAATCTTGTTCAACACTTTAAGCAAGGTTAGGGGTCTCACAGTTGGAGCTTTCACTACTGGACCTGAGGTTTATGTCTAGTTGATGCCTTCTTCCTGGTGAAATCCTTTGACCACTAGTCAGGCCTTGAGTGTATATATGGAAGTATCAGGGTTGATTTTGGTTTTGAAGATCCATCGGTAGCTGACTACATTCACGTCAGGTTTTCTTTCAACAAGTGATCAAGTATTGTTGAGGTGGAGGGCATGGAGCTGATTTGTAATAGCTTGGTGCCATCCTGAGTGAAGGAGAGCTTGTCTAATGTTTCCAGGTGTGGAAATATCCAATGTAGCTTGTAGGGCATATTTGGGATTAGGTTTGTGAACACCGCCTTTACTTTGAGTGACCAAGGAGTGGTTGTTGTTGAGAAGCTGAGGAATGGGTGGGATAGGGTCAGGAGGAGAGAATGTAAGTACAATTTCAGTGGCTTGTGGTTCTTGTGGTATGATTTCAAGAGTTTGTTCAGGATTTGATGATAGAGATGAGGAAGTGGTGGATTTTGAAGTCGGAGTATTTGTGAGACTTGGAGTGGAGAGATAAGGAGAATTCAGTGGGACATCTAAGATGTCAGGAGGTGAGGTTGTGATTGAGGTAGGTGAGGATGATGGTAAAGGTGAGGGATTGGTAGAGCGAAGTGATCTGGATGAGCTTGGGCACTCATCAGCAGTGTCAACAAAGGTAGAATATGATAGGTGTGTTTCTTCTTGGGATGTGTCGTTGTTGTTGGATGAGAAAGAGAAGATGGTTTCATTGAAGATGACATGTTTTGAAATGTACATGCATTTGGAAGGGATGTGAAGACATTTGTAGCCTTTGTGTTGAGACTTGTAGCCCATGAATATGCAAGGCAAGAACCAGGGGTTTAGTTTGTCAATGGCATAATCCCTAAGACAAGGGTAGCAAAGTATTCCAAAGGTTCAGAGGTGGGAGTTGGAAGGTTGTTTTCCAAAAAGAACCTCAAAGGGTCTTTTCATTTGTAACAGAGGAGTTGGTAGGTGATTTATCAGATACACAACTATTGAGAGGCCTCTATCCAGTATGGTTTGGGAAGATGAGCTTCAAACGTCATCTCCAACCGAAGTTCAGTCACATGACGATGTTTGCATTCAGCTACTCCATTCTGGGATGGGTAGTGTGCACAAGATAGCTGATGTAGTATTCCAAAATCAGAGAGGAATTGTCACAGAGGAAATGATTTTATGAATTCACCACCACCATCATTTTATAGCTTCTTCACACTCATGTTAAATTGATTTCACACCAATATGTAGAACGAAATAAATCTGAAACAAAAGTTGCTTTTGTGTTTCATATAGAAAAACCAGCTAAAGCGAGAGTAATCATCAGTGAGCATAACATAATAAAGATAGTTATCAATAGAGGGAATTGGTGCCTTTTCCCAAACATCAAAGTGCAAGAGTTCAAATGGAGAATTAGTCATTGTATGATTGTGTTGTACTTCCGGCCTCCTACTTTTGCTCAGTTTGCAACTATTACAAAATTTATCAAAAATTGAAGCGTTGGTGATCATGTTGTGTTGTAAAAGATGGCGGGGGGTATTCTTATTTGGATGACCAAGCCTTCAGTGTGATGTTTCTCCTAGAGCTTTGACAAACCGGTTTGAAAAGAAGACTCTTGATGCTGAGGCAAGAAAATGATACATTCCTTCGCTACAGTTTCACTGCGTCAGGACTTGGTGGATCTTGATGTCCTTGATGATAACGTGATTGTCAACAAAGATCACATAGCATGAAACATAGATGTCAGTTTAGAAACTGATAGAACATGACGCTTAATCTCAAGAACAATAAGAACATCCCGAAGTGGAATTCTAGTGAGATTGCTTATAGAGGTATCACCAACATGAGATACAGGTAAGAAATCATCGTTTCCAACCATGATAGAGTTGGTTCCTTTGTATATGTGTAAGTTTTGAAGAGTACCTAAGCATTGAGTAATATGATCCGTTGATTCAGAATCGATGAACCAATCTGATGAGTCAACTTCATGAAGATGAAGTGCAACTAGAGAAGCACTTGTGTTATCTACAAGAGATGGTGGTACATATATGTTTTGATAGTTATTATCATACCTATGCCGACACTTCAAGACTGTATGTCGTTGTTTCTCACAGATTTGGCAATGAAGTAGAGAATTGTTGAACTAATTGTCAGTAACTTGTGTTGAGGTGTTGAAGTTTTTGTCCTACAGGTTGAGTTGGGTAGTATTTTTTCCCGAACCACTTCCAAGAATATCTAGGACATAGCTGTCAGTTTGATGGCGTCCTCTTCCTTGAGGTGAAGACTGGCCACGATCAGAGAAGTTGGCCCGGTTGTAGAACTGCTGATAGTTGAAGATAACTTGGATATCTAGGGTTATCTTGTTGGTGTAGAAGAAAACTAAAATAGAAGAAGGAGATCTTCTTGACTTGTGTCTCTCAAAGTCTTACAACAAGGGTATTAGATCAACATAGGATGGAATGGGAGGTTTTAACATGGAAACAACAAACCCTTCATATTCATTTCCATCATGGACTTTCAAGAGCGTAAAGACCTTCTCTTGGTCACTCACATCATATCTGATTGGGTTAAGTTGATTCAAAGAGTTTTGAATTTCATTAGGAATCTGGGATTTGAGTTCACACTCCTGGGAGGACTCAGAAAACTTCTTAGTGAGGGTGGACCAAACTTCATGTGAGGTAGTGCCGTTGATTATGTATCCCATCACTTCTTCATGAGGGAACAAGAGATCTAGCCCTTGAGCAACCTGTTTGTGCACCTCCAGGCTTTGTGTCTGGGGTTAGCATCCAGTAGGCCTAATGCATCAAGAATGAGGAGAGGTGGAGGAGCTTCACTTCCATCAAGGAAGCCTTCTAGGCAGCATGATTCATTTAGATTATTTACATGAGATTCCCATAGTAGGTAGTTGTCAAGATTCAGCTTGATGGTTAAGAAGTTGGAGATATTGAGTCCAACCGAGTAGGGATACATTGGGGTGGCTGTTGTTGAGGGTTCGGTGGAAGCCATGGTGAAGAGAGACCTATTCTGAGATAGAGGGAGACGAGGTGGTTAGTTGAAGAAAGCATATGTTAGGGATCATTGAGGAGAAGTAGAGCCACTAATGCTTAGAGAAGCTCTGATACCATCTTAGGGTTTGAGAACTCAGTTAAGAGAATAGCAAGGACGAGCAAGTCACTAGTGCTCTCGTGCGTGTTACTAAATATACCCAAGCATACAAAGACATTAGTAGCATTGGGTACACCAAGTGTTTTGCAGGAAGTGCGATTATATACTTAATTGATAGTTCAGGTTGAGCACGCTTATGCAAGAGATACATGGACTAATAAATATTATTTTGAATTGCATTGAGCAGTTGTTGAGTTATCGTGACATGAACGACGTTAGTAAAGGAGGTGTCCATGTGTGAGCGGGGTGTCGAAGTAGAGGAGTTATGGAGGAGGATTCTGTAGACCGTGTGATGTCTGAGATCCGGAGACTGAGATGTCCATCACCAGGAAGAGGTTTGTGCGTGAGGAAGGAGGACCTCGCTGGTTAAGAAAGGAGGAGAAGATTGACGACCATCTGTGAGGGAGGTGAGGCGGATGAGACCCGGAAGGGTTGCAGGGTATCAGTTGTTTTACCGCGGAAAGTTAGGAACTAACGTGAAGTTGGTTTCCGGAGCAAATAATTTGGGGAGCCAGAACTCAAAAGTGTCGCTTGCATACGACTCTAATCCGACTCTTCTATAAATTCAGATTTTCGTTTTGTGCATCCAAACACGGGATTCATTTACCAATAGGTTCAGGAATCCTATCCTTACGTGGATCCCGTGAAGCAAGCACGGCCTAAAGCTTTTCCTTTTTCTTTTGACTAGCAACACACATGTGCATGTGCACGTGTCCCATTGAGCATATTTATTTTAATATTTAAAAAATAAAACTTCTCAAAAAGATAATAGTAATTGTGCCCCATTGTACATGTTTATTTTACATTAAACATTTAAAAAATAAAACTTCCAAAAAAAATAATGATAATCCTCGTAACTGCCCAAAAGGATAATGATAATCTTTTTATTCTATTATATATCATTAAAAAGAAAATATAAAATTAAACAAATATAAAAAGTTGAAAAAAATTGTGAGAAGAGAGAGAATTAAGGAGAGCACAGCGTGAACTTACTCTTTTTATAGTAGTATAGAAATACTGGTTTTCTACAACTGTCTAATACCCTTGCATTCACAGAATTAGTTGATATACAATATCGCTCTCCACCAATTAATGATAGCTGTGAATTGCGATGGTACGTATTGTTTTGATGTAATCTTGAAGTTGATGATATATTGCACCCCTAGTGACGTGTTCCGTGCGATTAGGTTGCTTGTTAGGCTTTCGTTTCATTATGACCCCATCTTTCTACTGGCATATTGGGATCCCATCAATATTTCTTGGTCTCTATCATCCAAATGGTGTACCTTTCGGTCGTGGAGCTATTGTTTTTGTTCTTTTCCATTGGCTGGGATTCTTCGCGTCATGGTTGAATTCCCTTCGTTCTATTTAATATCTTTCTTGGATCGTATTCTTTATCCGTTTATCAGTGTGAGTATTGTGCATCTATTCCACACGTGAAAGTATTTATCGGTATATGATGGGTTATCCATTTAGTGTTTGGTGTTTTTTATTGAGACAAATGGAGTAAAACGTATTTAAAAATATAGTAATTGCTCCTACCTTGACGACTCTCCTAACTTGACATCTTGGTTAGTCTGAAAGCAAGTTACCACCGCTTTAGATGGTTTGTATAAAAGATTAACAAGTTATTATATTAAGGGAGATGTCTCACTCACCTGCGCATCTTCCAGTATTCAATTTCATCCCAAAGCAAGTTACCACCGCAGCACCGCTCTAGATGGTTTGTATAAAAGATCAACAAGTTATTATATTAAGGGAGATGTCTCACTCACCTACGCATCTTCCAGTATTCAATTTCATTAGTCCAACTTTGCTGTTCCGGAAACGCTGTTACACGCTCTTCCATGTAATCGTGGCCGTTAAAAGACCCCATTATCTGTTTTAGGAGTTAGGTTTTGGAATAAACACAAGGTTATAATTAAATGCAACAGCAGCTACTACAGCAAGCCGCAACAGTAGATCTGAATCGCAATTTCATGAGTCGGGATAAGATTCCCAGGATCTCTGCTAGTTTTAATTTATCTGTTACCTGTTTGTTATGATTGTTTCTGTGTCGATCTTAACCCTGTGTGTGATGTCATGTGGTTGTATTATACCAAAAGGTTGTGTGATGCCTCCGTTTAGTGGAATAACGTATTTATTTACTGGCATACGATGTCGCCCTCACGTAGGCCGTTGTTTTTCTGCAGTAGAAACGGAACAGATAACAAGGTGTCCTGATCACAACTTCACGAAGATGCCTGCTTTGAGTAATGAACTGTCTTGCTCAGAACAGAATAAATCCGCTTAACACCAACAATGAAGTAGCAAACAAACAAATCTCATGGAGATGTTTGCAGTGACTGTTGGCTGGATTGTATATAGCAACACCTTGTCATGAGGAAAACGGTACATGCACGCAACATAAAAGTCGCATCCTAGTTTACAATTCCGTCTCACTTCTCGTCACTTTCTCCCAATGTGACGACAATTTGACAACGAAATAAGCTCCTACTTACGAGTATAAAACATCCCAAATGTGGCGACACACCTGTAGCATAACGTATATATACGGACCACGGTAAGTAATTTGGGGACGCTTACCAATACATGGACATCGGATGGATTCACAAACATGCTTCCCCTCTTCATATCCTGCTCCAGATATTCTCCGTGTGCATGTTTGATGTCTCCACTTTGCTTAATTGACTTATGGTTACATGTTCCTAAAACCAAAATCATGGGCAACACAAAAAAATTATCAATCATCGATTCAGGTTCTAGATAGTGTCGTACTTATCAACCATGTTGCCAATTTTCTTTGCCGGAGAAAACAACGAGAAACAAGTTTTGTCCGACACTCCGCCTTTCTAGAGAAGTAAGACAAACATCACCCAAAATTGGTTCCTAGGAAAAAAAAATCAAAATAGCACACTTTCGCAAAAATATTTACCCAAATAGCTCTCTTTCTAACTTATTTCCCGAACTAGCACACTTTCAGCCAAAAACGCCACCTTATTTGGCGTTTTTCTGATACAGACATAAAACGCCAAAGTAGTTGGCGCTTTACTGAAAAACGCCACATTGTTTGGCGTTTTTCTGATACCGGGACATAAAACGTCATAATAGCTGGCGCTTTATTGGAAAAACGCCACATTAGTTGGCGCTTTATTGTAAAACGCCAAATAAGTTGGCGCTTTATGCGTTGTTTCTTAATCTTCTCCTGTAGGCTGTAAACACCTGCTCCCAATAGTGCGTGACTTCTTCACTTGCATATGCGCCGGAGGACCGGACTATCTCCTAGCACCGCTTCCCCTCCACGGAGATCTCTGCCCCCGCCCCCATTTCAGGAACGCACTATGGAGTGCTGCAACCGCCAAGATGTGATCAGCCTCCAACAAAACCATCATCATGGCCGCCGTCGTGCTTCTGTCTACTACAACCCGACACACTCCCCTTGGTTCGACACCAGGGTCTTCTACGTCAGGGTCACCAACTTCACCGTCGAAGACTCCACCTCGGATCATCTCACACTCACATACATACCCATGGGGCTCGACACCGTCGTCAGAGTGAAAAGTAGCAGTAGTGGCGGCGGGAGGAGCACCTCTCTGTCGGACGGGTGCGTCTCCACACAGCGCCGCAGGGACAGAGCCGATAAGGGAACGGACGAGGTCACGTTCGTCAGCATGGATGGCATCCATATATCCGGTAGAACCGTGTGCTTCGAGGTGTGCGGCGCCGAAGACGAGCTGCTGCTCTCGGGCGTCCTGGAGATGGTGCCGTCAACGGCCAAAAAGGTCGACGGCAAGGCCGGCGAGGGGACTAGATGGGCCATCCGGTGCGAGTCACACATGACGGCGGCCAGACGGGTCATGAAGGCAGGGAGGCGGCGAGGGCCGGCGGGTGCCACGACATACAAGAACGCAATTCCTCCCGACCAGGCGACCATCGATGTCTACATCGCGGAAAAAACTCTCGAAACGCGGTCGTATTGACGGACACGCTGAACCTCCTCTCAATGAAACAGTAAGCCTATATATAAAGCGCCAACTTATTCGGCGTTTTCCAATAAAGCGCCAACTAATGTGGCGTTTTCCAGTAAAGCGCCAGATACTATGACGTTTTATGTCCCGGTATCAGAAAAACGTCAAATAATGTGGCGTTTTTCGGTAAAGCGCCAACTACTTTGGCGTTTTATGTCCCAGTATCAGAAAAATGTCAAATAAGGTGGCGTTTTTGGCTGAAAGTGTGATAGTTCGGAAAATAAGTTAGAAAGAGTGCTATTTGGGTAAATATTTTTACGAAAGTGTGCTATTTCGGTTTTTTTTCCTATGATTTATATGCATGCTCCGTGACGCTATTATGCACCCGTGTTGCCGACCGAAGCAACTTATAATATTAGAATGTATTTAGACCTAAATTGTCGAAGCACACACGCAGATACAAGTGGCAACGATCCCGACTCATAATCCTTAACGTCGACAACAACTAATTCATAAAAGTAAAGACATTTATAATTAGAGCCTAGGTCTTCCACGCCACGGAAGTTCTTTTTGTCGTTGTTTACATACGAACTTACAGTTCACTTTTTCAGCGTTGCCGGCCTTTCCAATGTGCTCAACTTCTTCAGCTGCCTGTCTTTCCGGTCTCCCATTACCAAACGGCCAACTTCTTCAGCTGCCTGTCTTTCCAGTCTCCAATTACCAGACGGCTACACCTTCGTGAGTTGCAGCAGTGTCTGACGGCGTTATGGTGGGGACACAAGGTAATGGTATGCATGTTCATGGATTCGTTAATTATGACGATTAGTGAGATACAGAGGTTAAATTTGGGTGGGGGCGTAAAACATTCTCAAATTATTGATCAAGGACATGTATGATGGCTCAACTACTAGTGTTGGGATTTTTGGAGGCACAAAGTGTTCTTATTACCATTGGGATACATCAAGGATCGACACTCAATCTTTATCTATTTGTTTTTGTTATGGATGCGTTGACAAAGTATGTTTAAGATAATATTTCTAGGTGTATAATGATATTGTGTTGATTGATAAAAGTAAAAAAATATTGAATAATAAAGATGAACTTTGAAAAAATGCATGGAAATCTAACAGATTTATGATCAGTAGATGCCAACCTAGAGTTGTAAACAGTGGGATCAAGTTGGATGGAATGGATGTACCAATATGTGATAAGGTTTGTTACTTGTGATTTGTTATTGAAAGTGAGGGTGAGGTTCGAAATAAAGTTTGTCACATAATCAGGGCATATGGTTGAAGTAGAAGAGTACAATTGGAGTAGTATATGACTAAAAGATCCCTCTCAGATTAAAAAATATTACATGACAGTTACGCGGCCAGCCATGCTATATGTGATTGGATGTTGGCCATGAAGAAGTAAGGTCTCAACAAGATGAATGTGGCCGTAATATGCATGCCAAGATGGATGTGCGGGAAGACGAGAAAATATCATTTGAGGAATCACTACATCTAAAATAAAATGGGGTTGGTGAGCTTCAAGGACAAGTTGCGTGAAAGCCGTCTAAGATGGTAGCATGTGCAAACATACCGACAAATGCACTCATTCAAAACAAAGTTATTGAATTAAAGCACAATTAAAAGAAACATAAGTAGACCTAAATTGACTAGATGATAGCATATAAAGAAAGATTTTGAATCTTTACATCTTGATCTGAGTATAACCTATAACAAAGTTGATTGAAAAAAAAAAGATCCATATAGCCTACTTCAGCATAAATTAAGATAAAAACTTAGATGATGATGATGATGCTGAAGAATAGGTTGAGATAAACTACACAGTTGGCCTAGGGCCGTTCTAAATGAACCAAGCGGAATCAATCTACCAATTGTTAATATCTGACCGTTGTTGCGTGTATATACGCGCACATTTGATACCGTACTGTACATTGCTCAAACATCGAAAGCATAAACAAAAAGGAAAAATCCAATGGAAACGCGTGCAATGGCTGGCTAGGTCGTCCAAGAACTTAATAATGAATGACTATTAGCCTGGCACGTTCTCATGTGAACAACGATACATGCACGTTTTTAACATGTTTTCCATTGAGTCCGACTAATATCACTCCTATCTTGAAACAAAAGACTAAGCCTGCTGAGTGACAAACAACAAGGATGAATACGATGTCATGTTCCTTTTATAAGATAAAATGATAGAACCAGGAATATGCTAGCGCATCAACCGGCAACCACAGTAGGAACACGGCACCGGAGGTGCTATAAGAGTAAGCCACAAATGCAGGTGGGCACTCTACCAATAAACAACCCACAAATGCCACGTACTGGAGCAGGAGGTAACCATGAATGTTCAAAAAAGATGGGGTGGACTCCCCATGATTACATCCGACGATGTTGGTGGATCCAGAAAGTCAAAGGAGGGGGTCGAGTTAAACAAATCACTACAAAAAGCTAATGATCAAAGTTATTTTTTCCAACTAAAGTAATGTTTCATGAAAATAGAGAATATATTTAAATTGGTATCCCATGATTTTGTTTTCATATGGCATACTCGTGTCCTAACAAACCTTCAATGTTGGAACACCAACTCAAACAAGTAGAACAGATATATGACGACAAATTAACCATTACTATGATTTAACCTATAAATACAATAGAAGCATACCACTAACTAAAATGAGACAATTGTATTCTATTCATATTCATGTTTTGAAAACATTGCAATCTATTCTCATCACCAATACTCATGAAACTCCCCACTCAATATAACATAGCATCATGTCGTCCAACCTTTCATCACCCTGTATCCGGAGAGGAAAGCATCAAATCAAACGAGATTCTAACCATTGGTTCAAATATGCCCCCTCTACATATGAAAACATTGAGGGCCGTCTCATGTAGTTAGGTCACTCAATTGAATTAGCTGAGTCAGAATAATAATAATAATAATAATAATAATAATAATAATAATAATAATAATAATCATCATCATCATTATCTAAGCCTCAGTCCCAACTATGTGGGGTTGTCTACATGGATCATTCATTTTCATTCCGCTCTATCATGGGTCATATTCTGGTCGAGAAGTAGAGATCCAAAATCTCTCTTTATAAGCTCCTTCCATGTTAATTTAGGCCTTCCTCTTCTTCTATTATTGTGCTTGACTCAATACCATTACTTCATATAGACGCATTAGTCGGTCTGCGTTGCACTTTTTCGTATCATCTAAGTCGGCCATCGTGCAACTTGTCCTCAATGCTCGCCACCACCACTTTATTCCTGATATAGTCATTTCTCAAACGATCTTTTCTTATCTTTCAACACATCCATCTCAGTATACACATGTCAACCACGTTCATCTTGTTGAAACCGTATTTCTTCACAACCCAACATTCACTCCCATAGAGCATGGTTGGTCGTATAGCAGTTCTATAAAACTTGCTTTTGAATCTGAGAGATATCTTCCGATCTCATAATACTCTAGTTGCACTCCTCCATTTAAACCATGTTGTAGTGATCTCATGCAAACAACATTTTTTGCATCCCCATTCATTTTAATATTAGAACCTAAGTAACAAAATTTATCACATTTTGGTATGTCTACTCCATCCAACTTGGCTCCATCATTCACACTGCGAGATTGGCTGAAATTGCAATGCATATACTCATTTTGGCTCCTACTAATCATCAATCCATTTGATTCCAATGTCTTTCTCTAAAGTTCAACTTTATCATTCAATCCATCTTTAATTTCATCAATCAATACAATATCACCAGCAAATGACATACACCAAGGAATATCATCCTAAACATTCTTTGTCAACTCATCTATAATAAGAAAAGAATAGATATGGGTTGAGTGTGATCCTTGGTGTACCCCAATTGTGTTTGGAAAATTTGGTGTCTCTCCTCCAAGAGTCTTCACACTTACAATAGAGCTATCATACATTTCTCAAGTCAATGTATTGAAATGGCACACCCTTTTTCTTAAAAACCATCCACAACACTTCCATGGGTACTCAATCTAAGCCTTTTCCAAATCAATAAAACCCATATGAAGATCTCTTCTACTTTCTCTAAAAGCCTCCTTATTTGAAAGATAGCATCTGTTGTTGATCTTCCAAGCATGAAACCAATTTGGTTATTTGATATTTGCATTATAGATCTTAGCCTCTGCTCAGTAATCCTCTCCCAAAGCTTCATTGTGTGACTCTTCAACTTGATACGTCTGTAGTTTGTGCAACTCCGAACATCCCCTTTGTCCTTGTTGATGGGGACCATATTACTATTTTTCTACTGATCTGGCATATTCTTGGTCTTCATGATAATTGAATTAGTTGAGGAATATCATTAAATTAGTTAGGTTTTAATGTCACAAGGTGCACAATATTCAAATTGGACATCATATTATCAAGTTGAGTGTCATTACATTCAAAGATCATAATATGATGAAGTGGGATCAATTTGGGCATCATTAAATACTACAAGGGAATAATTGCATTCCCTTCCTTTAATGATCAAGGTAATGATATAATTTTGAAGTCGATAAGTTGGATTAGACAGTCAAAGAATTGGAGCATAATAGTGCAAGATTGAGATCCATATCTATCATATCAATCAAAATTCAAAAGAGGAATAGTAATCAAGAGGGATTTTTTTTTGTCGCAAAGTCTTACATAATGAATTTGAGAGTCCAATGATATAGTCATTTCATGGCATGACCATGGTTTGTAATAAATAGGAAAAAAGTTTGCTTGTATAGGTTTGAGGTTTAATCAACAATAGGGCAACATGCACATAATCAAATAGGGACCTCATCAACCATGAGGTATAAAGTAAAAATCCTCCTTACTTAATCATATCAATATTATTATAATATACCTCAAACGTGAGAGGTATGTAGTCTAGTTTCATTGAAATTGAGTTTACATGATATGAGGGGTCATTCACGAGTGCTTGACTTTAGGATTACTTTCATTGAGAAAAATAGGGTTTCCACCTTAAGATCATATCATGGCATCATCATCTTCATCAACTTTCATGTTTTCATATGAATTTTTGTTTTTCCCATACATAAGCTACCCATAACCGAGAAATCATGTAATAAATAGACATGAAAGAAGAATCGCACGAGGCGTTGTGAAGACTAACTAATCACCATTAATTTGGTGGCTCAGGTAGTCATTAAAGAATAGGTGAGATTCTAGAAGACTCTATAGGTTTCAGGGAGTTCCGTTAGTCCATTTTTGGATCCACTAAGGCCATGTAGAGTAGGGGAACCTAAACCACATAGCTAGACAAATAGGAGGAATTACTACCAGAACCCCTTATGATCTTTCTAGACACTTCAGCTCACCATAGTGAACGTTAGGTTTTTCCTCATTTTAGAGATTAGAAACTGTAGGGAATAGTGTGACATATAAGGCAGTAGAAACAAAAATTGTATAGCCATATTCCCCATAAACCAACAGATCACGTCAGCAACCATATAATGGAAAGGATGGTTTTAAAGAAATACTTAGTACTAGAGTAAGCCCAATGACATATTCTTTGTCATTGTAGATGCACAACTGTCATGTAGTTGCCTTTGGATGGTGTCTATGCAACTCCTGGTCTTCATCATAGACAACAGACTGTAACAACATCTGTACCAGTTTCTGTGGTCTCACCACAGACTGCGAGTTGACTTTGTCCTCCTAGCAGCAGATAATGGCCTCACACAGATAATGAGGAGCTCCACGTTGTGCTACTAGAGCCAATGGAAAGGTGTTGTCCCCTTCTATCAACATACTAGTCAGTGACATACTCTCCCACAATTAATCCTCAGTTGTTCTCTCCCTCGCTATCCCTCCCTTTAACAGGTAGGGTAGTCCACGCAGATCATGAGGAGCTCCACGTTGTGCTACTAGAGCCAATGGAAAGGTGTTGTCCCCTTCTATCAACATACTATTCAGTGACATACTCTCCCACAATTAATCCTCAGTTGTTCTCTCCCTCGCTATCCCTCCCTTTAACAGGTAGGACTTTCTTGGGTTCTCTATTGGTTACCACAACCAGAGAGGACAACAATTGTCAGAGCAACTAATTCTCAATTGTAAGTCTTGAGAAGCCCCCAATACCCCTTTATTTATAGTAGAAGCCAGGGTCAGGGTTCTCAATCTATGTGGGAGTAGAAGGATCCAGAATCATGAATGTTCTAGAACATGCGAACTGAGAAATGGTTGTCTCGCACAAAAAATGGTCATCCCATCTACGAGACAATCATTTCACACAGTATCCTATTCTGAATTAAATTGGCAATTCTAATCTAATTAATGCACAACATGAAGTCAGCATTAATCCTTGATGCAATAGAATTTCCCCACAAACTGGGCATCTCGGTCATACGAGCCAGTCATCTCACTCACATAAGATGTTCATCTCACAATCATCACGTGAGATAGTCATCTTGCTCATGTGAGATGGTCGTCTCACTCACGCGAGACGATCGTCTCACAACCACCATGTGAGACGGTTGTGTCATGCCCTAGTTCTGAAGAAACTCAACCAATTCAATTTCTAATCAACTTGGCACGCCAAGCAGTCAGCCCAACACTTGAACTTAATGATTCTGAGTCAAATCATTTGATCTATTATTTAATTGAATACCTAAACATCTTTAGCATTCAATCTAAACAACATTCATAAATATACTCCTTTAATCCAAGTGTATCCTATGTGTGTAACCCTATAGGTCTAAAATTATGTTGGCAGCAAATGTCCATAACAACTTATGACATCACAAGTAAAGAGTGGTGCCTAGTCACGCATCATTGCTACCCAAGTAATTTGAAAAGTTGGAGAACAACATCAACCTATAATCTGTAATTAGTGTTACAGTGATCATATAATTTATTTGTCTCTAATATGTGGATTAAACTCGAGACATGGAATCATTATCCTCTCAACGTTCAATACATGTTACTTGAACTAGAGCAGACTGTATGAGATGCATATGAGTGTACATATCACATATTGAACCACATCAATGCATTCGTACATTTTTAAATCTCACTTATCAAGAGGCCTTAGATATCAATCTCCTATAGGAGGGACAAATCCCATCTACATCACTCACACTCAAGTCCCCATGTGTCAAGCCTATCCAATCATCACATATATGGAAACCCGTATTTTAGGATTACATTTGATGATGTCAAAGTATACCCAACGACATGTGATGAGTGCAGTGACTTCAGGTCTAAGAACCACAATCAACACTATCACTACGAGAGATGATTCTGACTACCATTCCATGGTCCCCATGTATCACTCTCATGGTGGGTCTTTGCGATACACTATTCTCTAACATGTATCTGTGTTAGTGACTTGATATCATATATCATGACTAATGAGAGTCTATCATCAATCAACACACACTCTATTCGTATCTATTATTGTTATCTATTTTGTTTCCACAGTAATATCTGAATAGGGACATAAGACAAATGTATGTATTCTTAACATCTATATGATCTCATTCTTCAAGTCACATACTTGAAGACATACGTCATCGAGTAACATCATTGTTTACACATCTACTTACGTCTACATCATCATCTCATGATGGAAACAAACATAATAGATGGAGTTACCTATATTACAATCAAATCAGGTATATCATATGATTGGCTCTCTGGGCATAAATACCAACAGACTCCTACATGCACTTAAAGCCAATCACCAACAAATAATATTTCAAGTGATCTTAACATGTCCATCATGTTTCTGTTGTGCAAGAGGTTTTATAGTGAGGTTAGCAACATTTGCTTCAAGTCGGTATATTGGAAGTTTCACATCTCTTCGTTGTATGATTATTTGTATGAGATGGAAGTTTTGTAGTATGTTATCTGAGATTCCCAACCTAACTAGTAGCTCCATTGACATTATCAGTATTTATACTGTGTCATCAATAGTTGTAACCTCACACAAGTTCACCCATATGAACTTCTTGATCCATAAAGTATCCTCTGATGTTCTCATAACCCAGTGATACTCGGCTTCTTCTGTAGATATAAACAGCTATCATTAGCTCGGAACCCTTTCTAGCTTACAATTCTTGTTTAAGGTCAATCACATATTGTGATTGTTTTGTCGATTCGGAAGCTTGCATGGGTGTAACTCTATACATCCAACTCTTCCTTATTACAATAACCAAGGAAATGATCCTTTTAGTGCTTCACAAATACCTAAGGATGTTCATTATGGTAGTCCAGTGACTCTCACTGGCATCTGACATATACCCTCTCGTCATGTCCAATACATACGAGATTGCTAGGTAGGTATATATATGTCTTCTCATCATGTCCAATACATATGACTGGATATCCTCTCATCATGTCCAATACATATGAGATAATTGAACATCTTATTGTCATGTTTAATACATACGAGTTAATGGGATAAGTACATAACATTGTATCCAAAGATAGATCCATTTGTGAATGCATATGACATCTATCCATGTGTTCCTATTCTTCATAAGAATTGGGACACTAGGCTCCTGAGAGACTAAGTCCATGGAACATGGATAAGTTTTCTCTCATCGAGTCTTGCATGTTGAACCCTTCAACATCTTGCCAATGTATGTGTTCATTCTTAGGTCAAAAAGATTTCCAGGTCTATCTCTATAAATCTCAATCCCTATCATATAGGATGGTTGTCCTAAACCCTTCATATAGAAGATGTTTTCAGCAAGGTTTTAACATTTATAGGATAAGGATGTTATTTCCAATCATCATGTGAAATATAAGTTTGCTCCCACTAAACCTTTTGTAATCACATATTTCATCTTCATTCTGATTCCAGTCAAACCCTTTGACTGTCTTGTCAAATAGATGATTCCAACACTGAGATGCTTGCTTCAATCCACAGATTGACCTTTGTATCTTATAGACATTATTTACATTATTGGATTTATAAAACCTTTAGGTTGTGTCACATGCAATCCTCTTAATTATTCCAATTAATAAATGTGGTTTTAATATCCATATGCCAAAACTAATAGTCATAGAAAGTTGCAACAAGAAGCATGATCTGGATGGATTTAACCATGGTAAATGGCGAAAGATTTCATCATATTCAACACTTTGAAATAGTTTGAGACTCTTTGCAACCAATCTACCATTCCATGTTTCTCTTCTTACAAAGATTTGAATGCACCCAATGGATTTTACCTCTTCAGGTGGATCCACTAAGGTCATACCTTGTTGGTTTACATGGAGTTCATCTTTGATCTCATGGCCTCAAGCCATCTCTCATATTCTAGTCCATCAATACTTTCTAGTAGGTTGTTGACTCATATCTATGATCAACTCACTCTCTTCTTGATCTATAAGATATTATAATCTTTCAAACTCAAGGCATGCTCTACTATAATTATGAGGTTCTGTGTTACATTAGGAACATGAGATTCCACAACAAGTTGTGATTCTACATGTTCCTATTGTACCTCTTTAGGTTTCATATTTTCTTGTTTGTCTCGAACATTTTGAGTTCGACTTTTACTCTCATTGATTCCTTAGGAACTAAGTTCCTATTTAGGAATATCGTCATCCATATAATCAAATATTTTGTTGTCGGATTGGGATAAGAGTAGTATTTAATAAAATAACATTTATGTGATTTGTAGACAAAGCTTTTCAGAAACGATTTTCTTATATAAGCATTCATTCCTAATCACTATAAAAGATAGATCGGGACACCTCCCATGCCATATCTCATATGGTATCTCTTGAACCAATTTTAGACGGTACATCGTTTAGTGTTAAGCATGTGCTCATAAGCAAATTGGAAGATTATCTAGATTTTATTGATAATTGCACCATGACTTTACAAGGTGTAATTCCTTCTCTCTGATACACTATCATTATGTTTCAGGTGGAGTTCATCATTATACATTATCATGATCTACCAGAAGGATCTCAAACTCTAGGTTTAAGATATCTCAACATCGAAGTATCTTAATACTTTTATCGAGTTGGTTACATACTTCATTTATGATATTCTTGAACACTTCAAGAGATCCAAAATTGTATTTCATTAAATACAAACTTTCATATCTATTAACAATATCAGTAAATATATGAGGTACTAGTAATTACCTTAAGTATTTATTTGAAAAGGTTTTATGTACATCAATATGTGCTACCCTAATAGAATACTTGTTCTCCCACTACATCTAGTGAAGGTGCTTTTTTCATATTGCACAACAAATAAGATATGCATGTCTCTGTAGGTTGAATAACCTAAAGAGTCTAGATATCCATCATATGTATTCTAAAAATGCATTTCTCATTTATGTGTTCTAGATGACAATGCTATAGGTATTCAATGTTTCAGCCATCACTAGTTCAGATACCAATTTTAATGTCAATTTTCAAGCGACACCCAAGTGGGTGTCAATAAAGGTAGAATCATACAATGTCGGATCCATAATCGACGACATAGATCCGACACCGATTGCAACCAAAAAAAGAAATGACACCATTAGGACCATATGCGTCAGTTATGTCTTAGAAAATCAACGCCTATCACCATGCCCGAACAAAAAAATCTGGTATAGTTGTCGATTTTGTAGTATGTAACCGACGCTTATCTCCATGCTCAAACAAAAAAAAAACTAACCCGAGTTAGAGCACACCTGTCAGTTTCCTATACTTAACTGACACCATTGACATTGGGCGACGATTTTTTTAAATAACCGCCGACTATGTATTTTTTTTATTATCAGCTTGCAAGCCTGCTGTCCGGCTAGCTAGCAGGATCCAGAACCTGCAGTTCAGTTCTGAACTGTAGGTTAACATCAACCTTTTATTTCAGCTAAACAACAAGCCACAAATCTACAATATACAATATGATCAAGATTATATATACATCATGTGATACACACACATATAGAAACATAATTAATTCATTCACATGATTCACACACATGTAGAAATCTACAGTTCCATTCATTCAATTATTTTCACATTCACACAAATGCAAAAACCTATAGTTCCAATCATTCAACCATTTTCACATTCACACACATGTAGAAGCACATTCATTCATTCATCTTCACATTCACACACATGTATATAGATCAAATTTCAATAACACAATTCAAAAAAAGTCATTCACACATGTACATATAAGCTTATCTTTCAAAGTTTAGAAATGTCATCAAATACATAAATAATTATGACGTCAAAGTTTATAAATGTCATTCTTTACCATCATCACTACCCCAATTATAATAAAAAATTGCCTCCCTTTCAAAGGCTTTTGCCCATTGTTCTCTTATATCATCTAATATTTCAATCATATAGGGATCACGTACATCTAATAACTTTTTCCCTGTAGTGAAGTCACTATTTTTAAACACATGCAAAGAGAATGATGTATATATATATATTTAATAAGTTTGATATTTTCATATTATCTAATGAAACCGTACTATATATGATGATCAAGAATATATAATACATGTTGTACGTCTTCAATTTCTTCTGCAGCACATTTGACAATTACGTCCATATACCGAATAACGTAGTATGCACATGCCCAACTGTTGCCTTGTACATCAAAATATACATTTCATCATAAAAAATGTTAATAAATAAAAATAAACATAGTTCACATAAATAATATATGCATTGGAGTTAGGAAACTACTTTCACATTCTCCCAGACGAACAATTTTTTTCTTCTTGCCCATGTCTCCTCCGGCTTTTTTGAAATCTTTTAAAGACATACACATTAATGTAGCACATTAATTTGCATTACTAAATAGTATTGTTATAATAGATGTTAACGAATATAAATATAAAAATTTTGTCATGTGAATAATGGCCTTTTCATTGTATGTCCCAAATTGTCTAATTCCTTCCCCTCAGGGTCTAGATAATAAATAGTCAACGTCTTGGGGACAACAAATAGTAACTCCCAATTCTTACCATTAGAGATAAGAAAGTTAAAAATATATAACTCAAAATCCACAATAAAATGTAATTTTCTTAAGTCCAAATATAAGCAAAGTAAACTTAGTCAACATTGAATGGGGTTATTATCACGTTCTTCTTTGCTTTACCAAAATATTTAAAAGTGATAGAGCAATATAAGGTAACTGATGAATGGTCTTTATGTACACGACTGGTCAAGGATGAAATTATAAATCCCACATGGGTAAATGATAATTATGTACAGACCCTGTGTAAGTGGTTATAAAACATAAATTATGCATGCATTAATATATAAGAAAATAGATCACCGTATATAAAACAAGGTATATAGATATATAAATAAGATCTCACCATATCCATAAATCTATCATAGATGTATTCAACCAAGTATAAGTAAACAACTCCAAAATATCTTGCATAAATGTATTATTGTCGTATGCTTGGCCTGCAGCCTACTCCTTAATAGAAACAATCACAGGACAATTTTTGGGATGCTCGCCTATCTATATTACTATACCCCTGCATTGAGGACCTAACGAGTCATATAGGTCCTTTCCAATCCAACCAGGTACTTCAGGAAGAGGTGGAGGTGGAGGAGGATGAGTTGTATATAATTTCATATCAGTTGTCATGTATATACATATATACTTTCTTAACGTAATGTAAATTTACCATACATGATCAGTATAGATGACATCCGTTTCGGGCCACAAGATTACTCCGTCTTCTTCTTCACCAAGTGTGTCAGCATCTAGGTGGGCATATGGAAATGGATGCTTCCTCCAAGTAGAGAACACAAGCCTCGGGCTCACACGAACCGCACCATTGGGTATTGGAGTGCCATGAATCGTGTGCCCTAGAAAGCATGGGCAAGCCTCGCCCTCTGCAATGACAAATTCTTTCTATTTTAGATGACACGGCTTCAACCCCTACAAATTTACATAGAGTATGTTATATACATAAATAAACATATCATCTTGAAAAGACTAGATACTATGTCACTAAGATACTTACATCGGACGTGCTAGGTGGTGGTTCCACAAGATTACTCCCAACCACCTCTATAGGATCACTCCCAACCACCTATATCGTAGGGGAAGAGCGACATACCACAAGTACTGTCAGAGTGGCAGACTAAGATGCCTACCACTTGCTCAATGCTTCCTGGACTCTCTTATCAAGTAACTCATCTACTCTTTTATCAACTAATTGATCTACCTATACATGGCCAAAAAATGTTTTTTGATTCATGAATTCCCATTCGAATAACATTCTAAAAAATAATAAGTTACCTCAGCTTTTGAAATTCCCCCTTTTTGGACATGTTTGCACTGTGATGGCCCAAGGAACACTCAGACCCACTCCAGCCCATGCTACCCTAAAATGTCCAGGATGCTCTCGGTTAGGGCGAGCAACTGTCAATTCATCCCTTGTGCCCTCAGGGATGAACGAGCCTTTCTTCCTCTACTCATGAAGATCTCGCTAATCATCATCAATAGAAATTGGTAAGTCAACATAATAATCATCACTACTGATTGCTTTGAGAGTTAAATTTTACCATTTTTGCAGCCACCTCAGCAGTTGCGGGGTTGGTTATATCTCCTTTTTAGTTTTGCCTCCCAGCTATCCACATATCATGGCGATGCAGAGGTGCAGGAGTAATAGTAGAGGACTCACCAGTCTCAGTATTAGGAATAGTAGGCTCCTGAATGGAAGACGTGTGTAGTTTTTGGCGAAGAGCTACATAGCCACCTCGACCCATCGTGTGGTCATGCACATTCTGTGCACACCTTTCTCTTTGAGCATCGCTCATAGACTTGTTAGTAATCACATTGAATTGGTTAGTAACAATCAAGGTCAATCGTGAATAGATGAATTCAAAAGAAAGTATATTAATTAAATTGGGAGTGACATTTAATACCTTGAATTCATCAGTATTTCTCCTGGCAACAAATGCCTTCCACTCAGTCAGGTCAAGGTTGTTCCATTGCTCAAGGGTTGACTTCTTCCTCCTATCAGAATCTCATATGTATTATCGATTGAGAGTTGTCCTATAGTTCCTTAGGACCCTCACACAGTATTACATCACATTTTTACGATGTAGGCTTTCATCAAGTTCAAATATACTCTGCAAATTTTTATATATTTAATGGAGTATTCTAAAAAATAGAATTGTAAATAACTTTAAAAATAGAATTGTAAATGATAATATATCACACATAGTTCTTTCCAGACTAAGTCTTTCTTCCCTTTAGAAACTGTATGCCAAGATTATGCATTTACACTACAATGGCTGCGAGTAAGAATCCCAAGATATGAAACAAACGAGCTGCGGTTGACCCCAACTGGATTTCCTGAATGATCGAAATCCACAACCAATTTTGGTCCATTTCCCCTTTGTTGTAGTAACTTGTTCATCATAGTGATGCCCCTAAGTTTTTCAATTTTTTTATGCTCATCAAGTGCCACAAGGTTTTCAGGGGGTACATCATCAACCTAAAAATCGACAAAAAAATACATATAGGATATAAATTATAAATGGACATATATATAGCTAGATATAGGAAATATTGTAAAACTTACATTGTGAGGCGGAGCCTCACCCTCATGGTAATTATCATCATGACCATCATACTCAAGGTCAGCCATCTGAAAGTTTCATACAAAAAACAATCAAACATTAACATTTAACATACAAAAAAATTTACCATTTAACATTAAAAAAATAAAAATATGCCTCTAATATTGAGATCTTTTATCAATTAACATTCCTTCAATGTGATCTCCACGCACATATAAGTCATCATCAGCTTTAATATTTGATGTTGGCAACCCAACTGAGAATGGACTCAAGTCATCATACTTATCATAGTAGTCATCTTCATCTATAGGATCTTCAATGAATTGTCTTTTACCATGAAGAACAACCGAACATTTTTCATTTACAGGATCATCGATATAAAATACTTATTTTGCCTATGATGCCAGTATGAATGGTTCACCCTTCTCACCAATCTTTTCAAAATTCACTAATGTGAAACCCATTTCATCCATTATAACTCCTTTGGTGTTATCAACCCAACTACACTTAAAGAATAGAATTCTGAAATCTACGTAGTCAAACTCCCATATGTCTTCAATGACACCGTAATATGACATTTTAGCTTCACGTGGACACTTATCTTTCGTACTAGAAAAAAATGAAGATGCTTGAAGGGTGACCCCATTGTTTTGGATGACGCTCTTATCATCTTGACGCTTTGCCTTTGTCAGAATACTCCTCAATATTTTTCTCATTTACAGGACCGTCATTACCACTCAGAAAGTCATTGCAAAAATCCATAACCTCTCTCACCACATAACCCTCAATAATACTCCCTTCATGCCAATAATGACTTCAAAAATCACCTTTAAAAATGCTCATGTATCGTTCAAAAGGATACATCCAATGTAAGAAAATTGGTCCCAACATTTTCACTTCGCTAGTCAAGTGGACAACAAGATGTACCATGATATCAAAGAATGATGGAGGAAAATACATCTCAAGCTGACATCGGGTAACAACCACTTCTCTTTGCAACTTATCGAGATTCTCAGGATCAATAACTTTGTTGCATAGACTTTTGAAGAAGAAACAAAGTCTGGTGATTACAAACCTTACATGCTTCAGCAGTATAGATCGAATGGCCACGGGCAATATTTGTTGCATTAGAGTGTGATAATCATAAGAATTAAGACCTATCAGCTTCGTATCTTTTATTGATACCAATCTACAAATGTTGGAAGAGTAACCATGTGGTCCCTTAACATTAACCAAGCACTCACAAAAATCTTTCTTCTCCTTTCTAGACAACGTGTAACAAGCAAGAGGTAAATATGTTCTCCGATTAGTACTAACTACTTCTGTTAATTTTGTCCTTATTCCCATTTCATGTAGGTCCATTCTGGATTTGATCTCAGCTTTAGTCTTACCTGGTATATTCAATAGAGTACCAATGATGTTGTCACAGACATTTTCCTCAACATGCATGACATCAATACAACGCTTAACTGTCAAAGAACTCCAATAAGGAAGATCCCAAAATATTGACTTCTTCTTGAATAAAGATTTGTCACTTTGTGTGGGAATGGTACATTGTGATCTCTTACCAAATTCATTGACAAAGTATTTTACTCTATCATAAAAATCTCCCCTAGTATAGGTTTAGGTGCACTCCATTCCTCATTCCATCCATTGAACTCTTTGTGCAACTGTTAATACAAATGAAATTTTGGAAGAAACCTTAGATGAAGAAGATATACAGTCTTGCTGCCATGTTGTAGTCGTATTGAATCAGTGTTCTCTTCACATATAGGACATGCTTTAGATCCTTTTACATTGTAATTTATCATGTTGAACCAAACTCTAATGCAAATAGATAAAGATGAGTATTCATGTTTAACATTCTTATATGATGGAATGATGGTGAAATAACCTCCTTAATATGATCATAACCTTAATATGTTAATTGGTGGTTATCATAGCCACATGGTTGATACTTTCTTATGCAAAACATGTGCATTATGAAAATGATGAGGGTTACTCATATCTAGATTTCTTTCATGTTGATGTAATAAAGGAATGTTCTTAATGTTAATATAACCCTGCTATGATCGTTTATGAATATCTCCTACCTCCTTAATGCAATATTTTTTTGATTCGATATATTATATGTAAGTGATGTTGTTGAGCCTTGTTTTAAGTCATGCAAGGATAATGATGATCTTGCAGGGAATAGTGTGATGGTATTAATGACCTTTGGGCAAGGTTGAGCCCTGAATGAAGTGTAATCCTCTTGTGTTGATAAGGGTTGATACCCTGTGATATTGTGAAAAGGATTTATATCTTGTGATGGTATGATGGTCTTAATGACCTTTTGGGCATGGTTGAGCCCTAAATGAGGTGTAATACTCTTGTGTTGATAAGGGTTGATACCCTGTGATATTGTGAAAAGGATTTATATCTTGTGATAGTATGATGACTAGTGTGGTTTCATGAATGGAAAGTGATTAGTACCATGTGATGATGAGATGAGAAATTATGTTCCACACATTTTATATCTTTTAAAAGTTGTGATATTTATAGCTTGCTAGAAGTGCATTAGGGTTTGTATCTCCACTTGTTTGATGCAGCCTTAATTCACCCAATTGGATAACTAATCAAGTGAAACTCTAATCATGTAGTGCCATGTGCCATAGAACCATCTTCAGTGTCAAAACTTGCTGGATGGTGAAATGAGAATTTGTAAGTGAAACTCAGAGCGCATACTATTGAGTATGTGGGGTGCTTGTCATCCTGACACCAAGTGTTTTGGGAGGATGGTTGCGGTCATACCTAGCCCGCTGATTGAGAATGACTTTGGTCGAGTCTCAGTTATTATAACATGATGTGATTAGAGGACAACTGTGGTTGTACCTCGGTGATTGGGTTTTGAATACCCTATATGCTAGCATCGTGACCTTTAACAAGGTGGCCTAGTTACAAGACTATATGTCACTGTTTTGCAGTTTGACTATATGTCACTGTGGTGCAGACTCGTACTGACAGAGTATGGTGAAGATCTTGGAGTCCGGCTCTTCCTAGATCCTATATGGAACTGATTGTGACCAAGCGGTGGTCAGTTGGACTTTGAGTGGTACGACTCAAACTCCCCAGGGTGTAATAAAAGATGTAATATAGTCATGAAGCATATTTGTTTAGGGTTAAACACGATGTTTCACATTGGATGATAACCCTTGTTTGTTATCTTTATATAAATACGATGCTTAGTGCAATTAAGAGATAGTAGATATACTTAGGTTGTGGATATGCTTAAGATTGTAGATGTGTACATACAATAGCTATGCTTATGTTGATAACTATACTTCTACTACTTATTATAATCATGATGCTAGCTATCTCATGTTGTTAGTTATGTTTAGTATGTTAGCCATGCCTTTATAACTAGAGATGCATATACTGCTAATCATGCTTATCCAGATAGTTGTGCTTATGTTGTAGATCTTCTTATGATGTTGATATGTTCAACCTATTAGACATGCTGATGTTGTTAGCTATGCATATGATACTAGACTTATTCATGATGTTAGAGATGCTCATGCTGCTAGACTTCTTATACTGTTAATAGGGATATCAGAATAGTCTGGCTAATGAAGATAGTTATTATCTTCTCCTTTATGTATTTTGTTAATCATCAGTGTTGTTGAGCTTATTTGTTATATATGAATAAACTGCTTAAACTGTCTCATTACCTAAATATGTTGGAATTAACAAATGTTGTTGGAGGTTATATCTCTTGCTGGGACATGGGTCTCACCCTTGTGGTTTGCCACATCTTTTTAGGTAATCGGAAGTGACGAAAACAAACATGTGGCAGCAAAGAGGAGCTATAGTAATGAATCTTTGAGAAATTTGATTAGATGTCTGGTGTGTCCTAGAGTCATCCCTATACTCTCAGGTCTGGGAAGGAAAAGTTTATATATGGTATTTCAAACGAATCAGACTTTTGTTAGCATGTTAATGCTTGTTTGTGTGGCATATATGAATATTGTTCTCTTGTGTATATACGTTGTGGATAAGGTGATAGAACAATTAGTATCAAATTCTTGGCATAGTATGGATAAAAGAAAGATGTTGGGCTCTTATGAATGTTTCTGAGAAGATGCTGACGTTGAAATCGGTTTTAATTTACCCATATTTTTGGGTATATGGTTAATTGGTGATTGATTGTGTTTTATGTTTTGATTAATCTCGTTTAGTGTAACGGGTTCTTACAAGTTGGTATCAGAGCTTTAGGTTCACTGAGTCAACAAGGACACTAGGACTTAGGACTAGGATTATGTCAAAATTAGGAATATGACATAAAATTATGGTGCATACTGCCTAATCTCAATATTTGGGTGCCCTGGCCAGGTATTCAATTATCAAAGAAAAGGTAAGCATGGAACTCTTAGATTGTTATCTTTCGGATTACTCTGATCAAGTAGTCATTTTGAGACTATCTAAAGAGCATAACGAATAAGAAATCATGGTGTGAATATCACAATCCTACCTTAAAAGAGATGAGAATTGCATCATTATCTATCAAAACTTGAATGTTTGGTAACTATAAGAGAAAGATACAACACCATGAAATCTAAATCCGAATACAAATAAGGAAAATAGGAGTTTTTGAAGATGTGATTCAAGAAGATAATAAAGTAAAAGACAGATTAGTCTATTCTTATAAGATTCAAGGTATGAAATCCACATAAGATGGAGAGAACTCCAATGATAAGTGTAAAATGAGAACAATGACAAAGGAATAAGGTGGAACCTGAGTTAATCTCATACCAACATATGTGTGTAAGAAAGTGTTAATGTAAAATAAGCATGGCATTTGAAAGAAATTAAGGCAGATGATCCATGTTTAATGAAGAAAATGTGGAATATGATGATTTACATGTTGATAAGTGGTTGAAAAACATAATAAAATAAGAGAACATACCCAAGTGTGATAAATAGTCATCAAGGAAGGAGTAATGAGATATGTTAAACATGATGATTCCTATACTAATGGCAAGGAACCCAAAATGAAAAGGGTTAAATGGTACATAAGAAGTTGTAACTTGCATAATGAAAATAGAATTGGTTACCTTTTTGCTAGTGACCCTTGACCAATGTTGCTATGATGTGGGAAGTGTGTTTCCCTTTGTGTCTTTCCTTTCTAGGGCACAACTTTCAAGTGGATCATCGCCACTTGGTATGTGTGTATTTGTTGTAAACATAAGGGTGGATAGCTTATTATAGCATAAGGTTGTTTGGACTATGGTTCCAACATCATAAAGTTTGTGATGATTTTGCTTTTGATCCTTCCAATAATTAGGAAGACTCCTCTTATATGTCATGATATTTGTTATGTTGGCAAAAGTGTATGAGATAATTATGTGAGATCCTTATAGCACATGAGGTGGATACCAATGTAATGAATCCTAGTATCCAAGATGTATCAACAGTATGAGAAATATGTGAAGGTTGGAGGTGTTTATTAAATGATTCAATGGGTTAGATCCACTTACTTTTTTAAATTGATTATTTTTTGGGTTTTATTGGAAGAATGATGAAGTAGGAATACCTTGGTTTATCATTCAATTCCAAGTATTCCTCTCCTATAGATAGAGTGAGAGAGAGAGAGTTGATGATGATCCTATAAATGTTGTTTTGAAGGAAAAATAAAAGTGACTCGATAATGTTATGTATGGTCTAGTGATAGATGGGCAAGACCACTATCAAGAATAGATGGTTTGTTGATACAATAGATATAATTTTAGGATGATAGATAGAATTTAAATTTGAAAGTTACTATTAGATTTGTACATGTGGCACAACAAGTTTCTATGTTCCATATTTGAAAATGTCTTCTTATGTGGGGGTTTTTGTGCTGACCCAAGATAAGATATGTATGAATTGAAAGAGAAGAACATGACCTATATAAGAGCGATGTCACATTACCATAATATGGAAGTAACCATGTGTAATATTGAGGATGATGTGCATGACAAGTGTCCATCTATGTGTACCTTGAATTTCGAGGGCGAAATCCCTATTAGGGGTTTATGGTTGTGAGACCCCTAACCTTGCTTAAAGAGTTTAACAAGCTTAATTGTCATAATTTAATTCTTATAACCCTAATTTAACCTTGTGATATGATTTTAAATCATAATACAAGATTAAGTTTCAAATTTTGTCCAATTTGGACATTGTTTTAGCAAGTTATGCAATTTTATGCATATTTTAGACTTTTCTACAATTTACCCAATTGAGAGGTTTTTTTGCAATTTATCACTTGCATTATGTTCCTTGGATATTATATCATAATTATTGAGCTTTTTGATCCATGGGTACATATTTAAACCTTGGTTTGAAGGTGTTTTCCTCAAGGGTATTTTAGGGTTTACCCCTTCACGGATGAGCTACCTTTAGTAGTTATCAACTAATGAATTATTTGTTTTTCTTGTAAATTCAAGAAACGAGGGATAAGCATGTATCTATGGATGGTGGAGGAGCTTCTTATGTGTGTTCTTGTATATTCTTAATAGTTTAAGGCCATGGACACTTAGAAAGATACTAGAACTTCAACATTTTCTTTTTCTTTATCTTAAAGTTTCATATACTTATCCCTAAGCACCCAAATGAGCCATTTTCTCTCCACCACTTCCCTCCTTATAAATACCTCTTCCTACCTCTGTGTTTCTGCGAATTTACTGTCCAAGGAAGAAGAAAGAGGGGATCTTCTTGGAAAAAGAATCTAGGGTTGCAATTGTCTTCCTTTTAGGGTTTAAAAGGATTCCTTCTAGTGATCTTGACCTAAAAGAGTAAGAATCCCCTTCTATCCTCCGTTTATTTCTTTCTTATCCTTCTTCCTACCTTTCTCCAGGTTTTAACCTTGTTGTTCGATAGTGGAAATTGCTCTAAAGCTCTAAAACCCTATCATTCTTGCTCCTTATGCTTAGGGTTTGTTCATTTGACGAAGAAAGGTGCTAGATGGACGAGTTCACAGCTTATGCTTGGATTTTCTACCCTACCTTCTCATGTTTTCTTATGTTTGGGAGTTTATCTTCTAATTAGAGGAAATTTTTAAAACTTTCTCCACGTTTATTGCTTACCATAAGCTTGCTAGCTCATGTTCTTGCTTTTAAATGATGATCCATGCACTAAAAAGCTATGCTTGACTTGGATTTCGATTTATATAATGTTTCCTATTCTGATTTCAGTTCTAGATGAACCTATGATCATATGTACGTTATTACTAAGGTATAGTATGACTTGTATCAGGTTGTTTTGACAACTTATGGTGTTAAGCACCAATCAACCAATGGCCAATGTTAGGGTTTTAAGCTGATTTCTTCTATAAACCCATGACCCGATGATGGTACAATTGCAACAACCCTATGGTGTTGTGTTCATGGCAACAGACGGTGGTGGCCAAGGGTTTCAACTGATTTTCACCCCCTTAGGTCATGTTTTGGCCTAAATAGAATCTTAGTTATTAACAACTAAGTACCCTAATGATGCTATCAATCAATGGCGATATTAGTTTGATATTTGTTGTTGATTAATGAATATAGTACTGATCTAACAGCCTATGGTGACTTAATGGTCACTAATGATGGTGGATCAGGTATCCAAAACCTATGGTGAGTTAATCATATACTTGTATCATCAATTACGCCTTAGACCAATGGTTTCTTGGGTCACTTGATGCAATGGTTGGACCTATACTATAATTGATGGTTTTAACATATGAACTTGACCCAATGGTCAAGATCTAATGTTTATTCCTCCAATAAAGTGGAATGATGGCTAATGTAATATGTTGGTCCTAATAATGTTATTTATATGGCTTCCTTTATATGATCAACTTAAGGAGCTTACTTGTTGACAATGGATGGCTTGTTTTAAATGAACAATCGATTGTGGGTTTTACCCTACTCTCAATGAAACTTTTTGTGTTTCTCATCAAGGTATGTCAAGGGTTAATAGTGACTCTTTCTAGAGAACAAATCAAGGACTTCATATGTGTTTTATCGAAGGTGTTTACTTATGTAAACAACCAATGGTCTTACCTTTTAAACATCCAATGGTTCTGGGTGACATTGTGGTATGGTGATATGGGTTGAATGATGATGGAACAAATGGAGGTTTACCCTTAATAAGGTAGTCTTACCTATTCACTCATATGAATAGAAGGGATGATAACCATGTTTTGTTGATATGTAACCCTAATGAGGTATAGCTTGTTATACCTAGCTTTAATATAACTAAATAATAGTAATTGGGTATGAATAGTCCTTAAATGACTGATAGAATCATGGAGTACTCTGTTACTATTGTTGAAACCATAGTATGCCATAACCCAATGGTTACACCTTGATTTATGTCTAGGTTCATACTTGAGAATAGTATGGAATGTGATGGTGATGCTTCACCTTATGCATCCATGATCCAATGGGGATGTTGTGAGTTAGGGTTTGGGTATAAGTGTTGATTAGCAACATTGATATAATTTATCATGTTGAACCTAACTCTAATGCAAATGCATAAACATGAGTATTCATGTTTAACATTATTATATGATGGAATGATGGTGAAAGAACCTCCTTAATACGATCATAACCTTAATATGTTAATTGATGGTTATCATAGCCACGTGGTTGATACTTTCTTATGCTAAACATGTTAATTATGAATATGATGAGGGTTACTCATATCTAGATTCCTTTCATGTTAATGTAATAAAGGAATGTTCTTAATGTTAATATAACCCTGCTATGATTGTTTATGAATATCTCCTAGCTCCTTAATGCAATATTGTGATGATCCGGTATATTATATGTAAGTGATGTTGTTGAGCTTTGTTATAAGGCATGCAAAGATAATGATGATCTTGAAGGGAATAGTATGATGGTCTTAATGACCCTTGGGCATGGTTGAGTCCTGAATGAGGTGTAATCTTCTTGTGTTGATAAGGGTTGATACCTTGTAATATTTTGAAAAGGATTTATATCTTGTGATAGTATGATGGTCTTAATGACCTTTTGGACATGATTGAGCCCTGAATGAGGTGTAATCCTCTTGTGTTGATAAGGGTTGATACCCTGTGATATTGTGAAAAGAATTTATATCTTGTGATAGTATGATCACTAGTGTGGTTTCATGAATGGAAAGTGAATAGTACCATGTGATGATGAGATGAGAAATTATGTTCCACAAATTTTATATCTTTTAAATGTTGTGATATTTATATGCTTGCTAGAAGTGAATTAGGGTTTGTATGTCCACTTGTTTGATGTAGCCTTAATTCACCTAATTGGATAACTAATCAAGTGAAACTCTAATCATGTAGTGCCATGTGCCATAGAACCATCTTCAGTGTCAGAACTTGCTGGATGGTGAAATGAGTATTCCTAAGGGAAACTCGGAGCGCATACTATTGAGTATGCGGGGTGCTTGTCATCTTGACACCAAGTGTTTTAGGAGGATGGATGCGGTCACTCCTAGCCCACTTTTTGAGAATGACTTTAGTCAAGTCTCTATGATTATAACATGATGTGATTAGAGGACAATAGTGGTTGTACCTCAGTGATTGGGTTTGAACACCCTAGATTGAGCATCGTGACATGTACCAAGGTGGGCTAGTTACATGACTATATGTCGTTGTTTTGTGGTTTGACTATATGTCACAGCGGTGCAGACTCGTACCGACCGAGTATGGAGAAGATCTTGGAGTCCGTCTCTTCCTAGATCCTATATGGAACTGATTGTGACCAAGCGGTGGTCAGTTGGACTTTGAGTGGTACGAATCAAACTCCCCAGGGCGTAATAAAAGTTGTAATATAGCCGTGTAGCATATTTGTTTAGGGTTATACATGACATTTCACATTGGATGATAACCCTTGTTTGTTATCTTTATATAAAGATGATGCTTAGTGCAATTAAGAGATAGTAGATATACTTAGGTTGTGGATATGCTTAAGATTGTAGATGTGTACATACAGTAGCTATGCTTATGTTGATAACTATACTGCTACTACTGATTATAATCATGATGCTTGCTATCTCATGTTGTTAGTTATGTTTAGCATGCCAGCCATGCCTTTGTAACTAGAGATGCATATACTGCTAATCATGCTTATCCAGATAGTTGTTCTTATGTTGTAGCTCTTCTTATGATGTTGATATGTTCAACCTGTTAGACATGCTGATGTTGTTAGCTATGCATATGATACTAGAGTTATTCATGATGTTAGAGATGCTCATGCTGTTAGACTCCTTATACTATTAATAGGGATATGAGAATAGTTTGGCTAATGAAGATAGTTATTATCTGCTCCTTTATGTATTTTGTTAATCATCAATGTTGTTGAGCTTATTTGTTATATATGAGTAAACTGCTTAAACTGTCTCATTACCTAAAAATGTTGGAATCAATAAACGTTGTTGGAGGTTATATCTCTTACTGGGACATGGTCTCACCCTTGTGTTTTGCCACATATTTTTAGGTAATTGAAAGTGATGAAAACAAACATGTGGTAGCAAATAGGAGCTATAGTAATGAATCTTTGAGAAAGTTGATTAGATGTCTAGTGTGTCCTAGAGTCGTCCATGTACTCTCAGGTCTGGACAGGAAAAGTTTGTATATGGTGTTTTAAATGAATCGAACTTTTGTTAGCATATTAATACTTGTTTGTGTGGCATATATGAATATTCTTCTCTTGTGTATATATGTAGTGGATAAGGCGATAGAACAATTTGTATCAAATTCTTGGCATAGTATGGATAAAAGAAAGATGTTGGGCTCTTATGCAAATGTTTCTGATCGGGTGCTGACTTTGAAACTGGTTTTAATTTACCCATATTTTTGGGTATTTGGTTAATTGGTGATTGATTTTGTTTTATGTTTTGAGTAATCTCGGTTAGTGTAACGGGTTCTTATACCAACCATAAAAACCATTTATCTATTGCCATTTTAAAGGGCTAGGATATTCAATAAGTTGTTGTCTCCAATGGCTTCCTTAATGGAACACGTGGCAATGTTCTTTACATGGAGCAACCCCTGGGGTTCCATGATGCTACAAATCCCTCTCATGTATGTCAACTTCACCGCACCATCTATGGTCTCAAGCAAGCACCTCTTGCCTAGTATAAATGCATTCATCCTTCCTTAGCAAACTCAGATTCACTTCTTGTGTATCTGACTCCTCCCTCTTTGCTCTTTCCTCTGTTGACACCCTGGTATACCTACTCCTCTAGTTGATGATATCTTAATCATCGGAAGCTCAGCGACAATTGTTCAACACATCATCAATCAACTTGATTCGGAGTTCTCACTACGGAATTTAGGCCATGCTCACTACTTCCTTGGCATCCAAATCAAACACAATCCTTAGGGCTTGCTGACCCATCAATTCAAATTTACCCTTGACATCCTCGAATGAGAAAAAATAATGCACTACAAATCAGTCCCTACACGTGTCTGTACTTTATTTCTACAAGAGTCTCTCAAAGAACTTGACTCTCCCCTTTCCAACATGAGCTCATATCGGCACATAGTAGGTTCACTCCAGTACCTCACCCTAACAAGACCTGACCTCATTTATGGTGTCAACCTTGCCTGCCAGTTCCTTCATTTCCCTACTACAACTCACATGAGCTTGGTGAAGTAGATACTTCTCTATGTGAAAGTTATTATCTCACTAGACATCTAAATTTTCAAGGACTCTCATTTCCTATCACAATTTCTGTGATGCTGATTGGGCAAGTTGCCCCCTAACTAGGCACAACACAAGTGGCCACTACGTCTTCCTTGATCGAACCTACATCTCCTAGTCTCCAAGAAGCAACCAACCATATCCAAATCCAATATCGAGGTTGAATATTTCTTACTATCGTTGGATGCTATTGAACTCACTTAGTTCTCTCAACTCCTTAAAGAACTGCACCTTTTGTAGCCATAAGCCTCCATCCTTTATAGTGATGACATCAGCGCCTTCTTCCTCACCACAAATCCAATCTTACATTCTAAAGCCAAGCACATTGATATTGATTATCACTTTATTCGAGAGAAAATTACTCTTGGCCATATTATTACCAGAAATGTTCCATCAAGGGATAAACTCACAGATCAATTCACCAAAGCACTCCACAAGATAGTTTTTCAATGTCTCCTACTCAAGTTGGTCCTTCAATTCACTCAGCCCTAACTTTTTGGGGGTGTCATGACAACTCCATAACCACTCAAAGAAATTCAAAATGGCATTTATGAGTCCTCTCATCTCCTGCATAAGCATGCTCAACATGCACTATCATTTAAGTATTGTAATCATAGTCCATGTAAAATGCTTGGTGTACCCAATGCTACTAATGTCTTTATATGCCTGAGTATATTTAGTAACATGAATCAGAGCACTAGTGACTTACTCATCCTGGCTATTTCCTTAACTAAGTTCTCAAACCCTAAGAGTTCAATGCATCTTCATCCTTTGTGATTGGTTGTCCTTTGACTTCCTTCCCACAAGAATCTTTGTCAATTCTCCCTTTTACGGTCAACAAGTCTAATTGCCTCCTTCATGGAATATATTGTAGTTAGCAACCTCCCATCCATCCGAAAAATGAACCATTGGAAGAGAACAATGCCCCTCTAAGAAGCCCATATTAAATATAACAAGCACATTGTTGTATTCAACATTAGTGAAAAGTGGTTTAAATAAATTTCTAAATTGCAGATAAACAAATATTTGATTCATTTCCTATTCGATAAATCAAACACAACCTTAGTCACATGGTTGAACTCAGAGGGTTCTCTCTTCATTGTTTATAAATTATTATCCTTGGAATATTTGATGAACAAAAGGAAACATGTGCTACACACACATTGTGGGGCATCCCAAGGGGGTTTTGACCAGTCTAGTTTGGGAAATACTTTATGTGGGTGCACTAACACACATCATGTGATGCATCCAAGGGCTAAAATTTTGACCTCTTGTAGCACCTTGCATGGGCACAATACCATTTTACCATTTGGTCCTGACACGCGTAGAATGTGCGTGTAAAATGCAAGTGTACGTGTTGTGTAATATTGGCCAAAATACGCCCGAGTAGTCGAACTCAGGGAATCGTACACCATAGACTACTACTTACTAAAACCAAATCAGCTAGACCTAGAAAAATAGTTGATTGGTTGTTTAATTAACTAAGAATAAAAAGTAAATCTAACTAAGGTTGTTTTGATCAAGAATGGGTGAATCAGAGTGGAAAGGATTCCTTAAGATGGTGGTTTCACCACAGACAATATCACAACTAACCTCTACAAACTAGCATCTATCACCCATATCTATGGATAAAGAGGGTGTAGCAAGAACTACCCACTTCCACAGTGTAGTTCACTACCTATTCTAATGCCAATTCCATTTCCATAACAATTGGTTAATTAGTTAGGGGTTTTACGATAAACTCTGGGTTTCTCCTCCCGAATATGCTCCACCTTTCCCAGATGGCGTAGTAAATGGGTTAACATATGCTCTTCAAACCCTGAACCCTTCTCCTAAAATGATTAAGGATCTAATAATATATTTAAGGTGATCAAGCACAAACAGAACATAACAATCTCATAGGTTTATATTCAGAAACTAGGAGTAAGAGTGACATTAATGCATAAAAGTCAGGTATAATGCATATCCAAGATACTCCTAGATCCTAAGGAATTAAGGAGATTAGCCGAATATACAAGACATGGTATCACAATAGCTAAAAGATATGCAAAACATAGATTTCGAAATACAGGAAATAGGAGAAAGAGTTAAGGAGGAGATCTGGAGGAAATGGAGTCATTCGGTCGTCATTTTTGCTACCAAAATGCCTTTGAAGTTTGTCAGGTAGGGTTGCTCCACTTTTCTCTCCTCTTTTGCCTCTCATGAATTCCGCTTCTAATGGTGTCTTTTATAGCTGACGTACATGTTTAGGTTGAGATAAAACCTAAATATTATTTTTCATAATAATATGTGTTGAATTTAACACATGCAATTAAGGTCGTCAACGTCTGTGTCGGTACTTGGAAGTCAGTACTACAGAGTTAGTTACAGTAGAAATCCTTTTCATTTTTGATATGGAACAAGATTTTTTTACTTTGATTCCATGTCGGTACTACCGAGTTGCATGTCGGTAGTATCAGTTTTTCTCCAGTAAATAATAATTATCAGCAATAAAATGAGCAATGAATAAAATATATCACATTTAAAATACATGCATAAACATAAGAATCGATGCACACTAATTTTATACTAATTTGGTGAAATATGTGTGAAAATATATTCGATTAAGCACAAATGACAAAGAAAACAGCCAAATTAGATATCCAAATAGTGACAATTTGTACACACATCACACACCTAAGCTTGAATATTACTCATCCCCGAGCAACACTACTCTTAGATTTGTTTGAAAAAGTCAGCAAGAAGACAAGTACCTATGAATTAATTATTCTAACCGCCCTCCACCAGTCAGTCCCAAACCGGTCCTTGCCAACCACTAAACAAGTAACTACTCTAAAGTGATCAATAATGTTCATAATAGATGTCCACAATAAGATTAATGAAAAAGACCAGCAATTTGTAACAGTTAATATCATGGCTAGTAGGACAAATGGTTGATGCACCATGTGATCTCCCTACCTACATTGCTCTGATCTACCTAAATAAACTACTTGGAAGCAGATCCCCGAATAAACATGGATGAGAGAAATAATTATGATGCATCTATATGATGGAAAAAATGTGAATGTATGACTTCTAATGACTATTTTTTAATTTTGGTAGAATGATGCATGCAATGGATATCTCATCCTAATGATGAGTATAGGTGAAAAGGTGTTTACAAAAAAATCCACAACCCCCTTCTTTGTTTCTTAGTGAGAACATACAATTGAACTTAAAAATCCTTTTCCTCCTTTTCTCCTCTTTTTTTTCAATAACTCTTTTTTCCTCCCTTTTATTTTAGCATGATAAATAGTTCATGCTTGGGCTTTTTTACTTTTTTTTATTTGGAGAAGGAGTAAGGAGATACAACATTTTTGACACTCATACATGAGAGAAGATCGTAGATGATAATAAATATGTAACACCTTATGAAATATGCAATGCAAATACAACTATATGCAATTTTGTTATGCAAACTACAAATGCTCAAAAGATGATATGGAACCTTTTATTTTCTTTTTCTAATGCACAAGAAGATGAAGTAGCTATATGCTTCCTATCATGCAATCTAATGCAAACAAGAGGAAAATAACATGGATTAAACTTGATCATACAATGGTGGTGAATGAAGATGAATGGAAGGTGAATGAATTCACATGACTAAGAGACTATGTCTTTCCCAACCATGATATGTCCCTCTCCTAAACTTGTGTAACAGGGTAACCATAGAGCTTATTTATAGAATTCACATTAAAGATCATGTTGCTATTTTGTTGGTTTGAACTCAAACATCATTTTCATAACACAAGCCAAAGGGTTGAGTTAGGTTTTTCATTCATTCAGTATATCTCCAAGATGACTAATCCAAACAATTCCTCCAGTTATGTACTCTTAAACATAGAAAAAATAGCTTAAAGAACAAAGCATGAGAGCACATTCGCATTTCAGAAATTTTCAGAATTGATACCACATCATCAACAAATGACTAATCCTAAATAAAAATATTAAACTGCGTCTACAATTACACTAGATAGGAATGGACCCTAAAAACAAAATGAAAAATCTATTTTTTCTGAAACAAAAACATGTAGATGTATGATAAAAAGAAAAGATGTAAGAGATAAAGATAGAAGCATCGGTCCATTCCTCCCCCTAAGCTTGAATATGACATTGTCCCCAATGTAAAAAGTAAGGGAAGACAAATGGAACGGTTGTATCGATATGTGAGTTGAGATTAGGGGAAAAAGATGGGTGGGTGGGATCCACATAAAGACTGACTTGGTGCCACCGACATAGTTTTGGTGGTATCGACTCAGTGGGTTCCTGCACACTGAATACACATATCAAGGAACCCTTTTTACTTACATCAAAACTAGATATCAACAATCTACAAACAAGAATGTAAAAATAGAACTGAAAGTTTAACAAAATAAACCTGATTGGTGGGTTGCCTCCCACAAGCGCCCTTGTTTAACGTCCTAGGCTGGACACATGTCAATCCAAAATAATCATGTGGTCATAGAGGAGGGTGAAGCTCTCTTAGCCTCTTCCTTCTAAACTTTTGGTTCCTTGCAATAATGATGAAAAAACAAATAATAGTCAGAAGACCAACATGTATGGTTGACATTCCAATTCAAAAGTAAATTATCATTGCAATGAACATGAACATGAATCACAACCAAGTCTTGATGTGTGAGTACATGTAGAAATAGATAGCCATGAGATGAAAGCTATAATGATGATTGCTCCTTATTTTCTATGACCATACGCTATGGATCACTCCTATCTACACATAATGAAGGGATTACATCAAAGATGAATTTGTGTGCCTCCTCCTCTTTTAATAATTCAATATCCCCACATTCATTGATATCCTCACAAATATTTGCAAAATTATCATCTGTATGTATATCCCATATAGGATCCTCCATAAGGAAATGAAGAGATAGGTCTTGTGGTGAAGGAATTATATGATAGTTAATGGGAAATTCCTCCACCTTTTCACTCTTAGTATACTCTTCCTCACTCTCTTCCTCTCTAAGATTACTATCAAACAAAGCACCTTCTGGACATCCTCTCCTTCACTCATATCCCAAACACATGTATCAAAATTATCTTCCACCTTATTTGCATCATTCTCCTCATCTTCCTCATCAAATCCCCAATCATATTCAAGATCAATCCTAGGAGTTGAGGGTGTGGGTGTGGGATCAATGAAAGTATGTGGTAGAGGTGATTCTAAAACTTCTTCTAGTATGTTCTTCTCTCTCTCTAATTCCTTATCCTCTACCTCAACTTCTTCCATTTTCTCTACTCTACTCCAACCTCCATTAGAAAAAGTACTTCGGCGATTTAAAACAGATTGAACCATAATCCTAATATGCTCACAATAAATTTCCTTGAAGGTTTTCCCATGATGTGATGTAGGTGTACTCAGACATCTATAACCTACATGTGCATTTCCACACTCAGGACAAATAGGAGCCATGTGCTTTTTTAACTTTTGCTAAAGGAAAAATGACTAACTGCTAAGAAATATTTAGATGAATATGAACAATGTCTAAATTAACAGTGAAGTTTTATGTAATGAAAATTGGAAAGAAAAAAATAAAAATAAGTATAATGGCTTAGAGTGGCCGGTCTCAGTACTCGTAGTGCTGGTGATGCCGATTCCCTGAAAATGGCGTCGAAAACTTGACACATGTAGAACGTACGTGTAAAATGCAAGTGTACATGTTGTGTAATATAGGCCAACAGAGGCCCGAGTTGTCGAACTTAGGAAATCATACACTAGAGACAACTACTTACTGAAATCAAATCAACTAGACCTAGAAAAAGAGTTGATTGGTTGTTTAATTAACTAAGAATAAAGAGTAAATATAACTAAGGTTGTTGTGATTAAGAATGGGTGAATAAGAGTGAAACAAATTCCTTAGGACGATGCTTTCACCATGGACAACACCGCTACTAACCTCTACACACTAACATCTATCACTCCTATCTCTGGATAAAGAGCCTGTAGCAAGAACTACCACTTCTGCAGTGCACTTCACTACCTATTCTAATGTCAATTCCATTTCTATAACAATTGGTTAATTAGTTAGGTGCTTTACAATAAACTCTAGGTTTCTCCTCCTAATTATGCTCCACCTTTCTCAAAGGGAGCAGTAAATGGGTAAACCTATACTCTTAAAACCCTTAACCCTTCTCCCGAAATGATTAAGGATCTAATAATATATTTATGGTGATCAAGCACAAACATAATATAACAATCTCATAGGTTTATATCCAGAAATTAGGAGTAAGTGTGACAGTAATGCAAAAAACTCAGGTACAATGCATATCTGGGCTACTCTCGGATCCTAAGGAATTAGAGAGATTAGGAAAATATGCGAGACATGCTATCATAGTAGATCAAAAATATGCAAAACATGGATTTCAAGATATTGGAAATATGATAAAGAGTTAAGGAGGAGATCTAGAGGAGATGGAGTCGTTCCGCCGTTGTTTCCACTGCCAAAACGCCTTTGAAGTCTGCTGGGGAGGGTTCCTCCACTTTTCTCTCTCCTTTTGCCTCTCATGTTATCCCCCTCTGATAGAGAATGAAATTCTACTTCTATTGGTGTCTTTTATAGCCTTCGTACATGTTTAGGTTGAGATAAAACCTAAATATTATTTTTCATACTAACATGTGTTTGATTTAACACATGCAATTAAGGTCGTCAGCGCCTGTGCCGGTACTACCGACTTGGAAGTAGGTACTACTGAGTTAGTTGCAGTAGAAATCCTTTTCCTTTTTTATTTGGAACAATAATATTGTTTATACTTCGATTCCATGTCGGTAATACCGATTTGCATGTCGGTAGTATTGACTTTGCTCCAGTAAATGATAATTATTTGCAATAAAATAAGCAATGAATAAATTATATAAAATACATGTAAAATACATGCATAAACATAGGAATCAATGCACACTAATTTTATACTAATTTGGTGAAATATGTGTGAAAATATATTCGATTAAGCACAAATGATGAATAAAACAACCAAATTAAAATATCCAAATAGTGAAAATTTGTGCACATGTCAGGTCCTCAAGTGTTTTTGAAAAAAGAAAAAAATATATTATCTCATCTTCTTCTCTTCCTTGTTTGGTTTCACTGACATCTCTAATAGCGAGAAGAACAATCAATTGTCGTTCACTCGGATGCCACAATTGCATGTGCACACATTGCCAATCCAACCATTGTTGTGTTCGGGGAGTTTGGATGTCGTGTTTTCTACTGCACTGACCTATGTCATCCAGTGAGGCAAAAATACTCTTTAGGGCATTGCATCTTGCATGCATCAATGAGTTTGGTAATGAGTTCTTGTTCTAAAATTTCATATCTTATACCCAATAAGAATACTCGTTAAACCTGATCCCACATCTGAATTAACCAATTTAGATATTATGGGACTTTATGATGTGGGACCCACTGGGGGACAACTCCCTAATTTTACTTTGTGAATACTGAAGAAATACCTCAATCATTTATTCACAACAATCATATAAAGGGGAGGTATTACCCTCAAAATAATATTGCTAAATGGAACAACTTAGACATAGATGCAGAAACATAAAACTAAATTATTACATGATCCTATTGTTTCTAAGTACTTGTCCACAAGGACATAAAGGAAACTCAAAATGAACAACAACTATATTGATTGGTTGTAGTGGGAAACCTAGGCATCTCTGAGGCCTTCACTAAATGTTTCTGAACATGTTCCTTTAACTATGAATTCTACAGTACATGCTCCTCCTCTAAAGTATCAACATGCTCCTCCACACCTAGAAGGAGGGAACATCACTGAAAACATAGAAAACAAGGTAAAGGTCAGTAAACCATGAGTATGCACATTTAGTAAACACTTTGGCAATCATATTAGGTTGAAAGTGCAAAAAGTGGTGTTTCTATGAGAAGGGACCTAATTGAAATTAGGTAAGTTCAAAAGAAATAAACAAGAGTAATGAGAGATACTAAAATTCAAATTACAAGCATGAGAACAAAAGATATCTTGCCATATCAATTTAAAAACAATTTCAATTTAAAACAATAAACTTTTATGTGAAAAATAATGTAGACTAAATATACCTAAAATAGGACCATAATACTATAGGATCATAGCCTAAAAGAAATAAGGGTGGAAATGCACAACCCAGACAGAATACATGTGCCTTTTATAAGTATGCTTGTACATAAGTACCACTATTTTAAATATTCTAGTCAAACACATAGAATGAATATATAGAGAGTGGAAAAATTAGAACTTTAGTCAATTTTTTAGATATTAGAAATCAAGCATGAGGGGTTCAAGAACCAATGATAAATAAAGTATTAGGTAATCATTGAAATTTAATGAATTAAGATCAAGAAATACAAATTTCTAATCAATTGGATTTTTTATATTAATAATAATAGCTCAAGTGATGCCTCATTTAATCAATATAGTTTGCAATCAAATAATGTACAAAATAAAGTGACTGATTTATATACCTTATAATTAGACCTAAATATTCAGTGATAATTTCTAGGCTCCGGTTCGTTGCTTTCACAACTTAATCATCATATTTGTTCATTCAAATTCATTACTTATAAAATGGCCCTACATTAAATTGAAATTCAGACTCAAAACCCTAGTTCATTAAATCCGTCATTTTTTATTCCAAAAATGTATTTATATTTATAATTTGGATAAGCTAATAATTACTTATGGTTTTGGCAAGTTTATTCCTCTTTCTGATGAAATGAAAATAAAATTCATAAGACTATTCTGTCCTTGAATAAAATTTGATTGTTACATGAATAACATGCTGAAACTATAGTCAAAATACAACAATGTATCATGTAGTCAAAAATAGGTCAAAACATGTGAGAAGTCTAAAATGCCTCTTTCACGACCGATAATGGTTGAGTTCAGGCTTCAAGGATAGAAAAGGGATTTTGCTTTAGGGATTAATTCCATGTTTCCCATGCCACGGATGCTCATTGAAGCTTGCAACTATGGAGGGAAACTCCAAATAGGACCTCCTTGTGGTTAGAAGGAATGTCAATGATTCGACCTCATCATAGCGCACACAACATTCTTTCGGTCCAATCATTTGATAGTTGTATGTCCAAGAAAGAGGAACGGAAGGCACATCCTAGGTTAAACTAGTAGACTTAGACAGGGAGAGAGGAAACCACAATGACAATTGAACTGGAAACAAGATGCCCTTAGTTGTTACTAGATGAGACAAGACACGAAGGACATACCAAACATGTCAATCATAGGTCCTGGGATTTCTCATGTGATGAGCCGCTACACACAGGGTAGGAAAAAATGAGGAAGAGAATGGTGGAGGGTAGATAGATATGTGGTGGCAGTAGTTCATGCGAGGACCTAAAAATAATGCAGAACAACTGAGAGGCGTTCACAATAAGCCAGAAATCCAAGGTGAGATCAGGGTTGACATGACCTTCCCTTTCTAGAGAGGTGCCAAATCAATGGATTGGAGGCACTAGTCATTCTAGTGGATTGGGAAAGAACAGGACATTCTTGCACAAGAAATGGAAGAACATGGATCATAGATGGTTACCTTGAATTGGATTGTCGAGAGGCGAGCCAGTTGGTGTTGATCCAAACTACTCTCTAGAGACGAATAATAATGTCATTTGTTCTCTATGATGACGCCATGATGGAAATTAAATGGAGAGGGGGCTTCGATGCATTGAATGTTCTTTGATTAAATGAACTACAAACCAAGAACTGGGGTGGTGAAAAGTATGATGTGATTGCTGCCTTCAGGAAATAGGTTGCTTTGTACTTTAGGTTTCATATGTCATGAGTAATAGTTCAAAGGAAATGACAGTCAAGAAGAAATTAGTTGGTAGAAAATATTGATAAACCAGCAAGTGTAGCGCGATATAAAATGAATAGAACCCACAACATTGAACCAGTATCATATTCATACGAATTTTAGAAGTAGGGCATGAATTAGTCCCACTGCCTAACTACCTGACCCACTCACGTTCCTTGTGGATCCTGAGCAGTAAAGGATGTGCATGACACTGATCAAGATTGGGATTTCGGTCCAAAATTTAGATAATAAATATTTAAATAATATGGCTCCTTCTAACTTAAGTTTTAATTTGACACTAGTGGTGTATTGTCCTCTGATTAATTTCATATTTGTTGTGTTGATAGATTGGGTATGGAAAGCCAAATTTGAAACCAGATTTAGGGTTTGAGATTATTATTTGTGTTACAATTTTGTAGTAATATTAAAATAACCAAATTAGGGTAATAAACTTAATCCAGTGGTCAAACATGGTGAAATCTTATATATTATCTCAAAGTCTATCCCTCTAAGACCCTATGTTATCCTAGTGTTGTACCCGTCCTGAAAAATACATTAGATCTTACGGTCGTGGGAACAACAAAAAAGCAAGGAGAAAATGATAAATCAGTAAAGCTCAGAATCAACACCCTATTTTATACATAATAAAAGAAAAAAATGAAGATAGGTGTTTAAATCAATAGGAAAACATATAGAAACGTGATTTTGACTCCACCCAAGGGAGGATAAAGATAAGGATTAATTTAGAGATTGGGTCTGACTTTCTTTTATGAGTGAGGAAGAATTAGCACCCCCATCTCATATGAAAATAATATTGCAACTTTTTTAGTCATCTCAGATTAAAATGGCAGTGGTCGAGATTGTTGTTAAAGAAAATAGAAACAAAAAAATAAAATAAATTTTATTGTTGGTGGACCTTGTGGGACTAGAGACTGTTGTGGCATTTCCATGATAATCTAAAAGGTCTTATTTTCTAGCAACCCCCAACAGTAGAGATCCATCATTGGAGGTTGGGACCATAGCGTAGGAAGAGAGAGGGAAAGAAGTAAAAGAGATAAATTCGACAGGGCAAGATCAGATCTTTGAAAAGAGTGCACAAATATGAAAATATATGAACTGATCAGAGCAAGTGACAATTATTGAGGTAATAAAGAAAGTACCAATTATTGTTGGACTGACTACCAATGGTACTGGAGCAGTTGGTGTCGGACGAAGGATTCTATGATAACAAGCAAAAAGTAATACAAAGAGGTAGTCATTTCTCTGGATTTAGGAGAGACAATAGGGTATTGGAATACAGTTGGTATGGGGGTCTATTTATAGGTGTATTTTAGGGCTCAGGGTTTAGGGAAGAACTTATGGAATAGGGGAAGGATCATCAATATGCACACCATAAAGGGGCACACAAATTGATATAATCTACCATGTGCCACATGACAAATGGTTGTGATCTGCCCAAATCTACATAGTCTCATGTCAGGAATTTTCTGGTGAAAATTGGGAAGAATATGTAAGAGTTATCTCTCAGATTTTTCTAGAAAAGTATTTGAAAAAATGGAAATATTCTTTTTTAGACAATTAAATTGGGCAATTTGTGAAGAAAAGTCTATTTACGATAGAAATGAAGGACAATTGCACACAAAAAGATAAGTTAAAGTTATCTCTCAGGTTTTACAAGAAAACGCATTTGGAAAAGGAATATTTGATTTCAGAAAATTCAACTAGGCAATTTGTGAAGAATATGGAGTGTCAACAGTGTGTCTCTCTCATGGAAAGTAAGGAGATAACAATGAGAACTATAGGCTTGAGCCAAGTCTGACCCCATGTTTTATCATGAAATGTCAAAAAAGGTTGGACTCATCAAAGATGTTCTAAAAACCCATATGGAGGGTGGAAAGAGAGTGTACAATCTCTTCCTTCTAAAGCTGAACTAGTGAGGAAAAAATTGGAAATAATGCTTTCTCCAAAATAAGGGTAGTCTATGACTTAGGCAGCTTCCTATATCTGACCAATAATTCAAACCCATTTAGTTTTGATGAGCTAGAAGAGGTTTTTCAACTGCAAAAATGACTCTCATCATTGCTTCAGTTGTCAAACTAGTGCATGTATGATTCTCCAACTAACTCATGCATTAGTGAGAAAAGTGGATGTGAAAAGTAGATATGACTTGTGGTTTTTCAGACATATTAAGATCAAGTGTTTGTAGTCATTGAGAATAGTGGAAACTGCTCTGTTGTAAAGGATCTTGAAAAATAGTCACCATCTCTCTTCTCTTTCTATGCATTTCAGTTTTAGATTTTTTGTACAGTAGTGCACCAAATTAGGGTTAGGACTACTAACCTAAAGAGGTGAAATCATGTGAGTTCACCTATTTGGAAATAGGTTTTAATCACTCCATATTGAACATTGTATCCATTCAAGGTGTTCTTGGTTGCTTGTCAGGAAGCTTGAAATCATCGCCTTGTCTTCCCTATAGGAGTGCTCAAGATGGATACATTGGGTATCAGACAAGTACCCAAATTTAAGGTGACCTTATCAGACAATGAATGTATCAGTCATTTGTTGAATCCTTAGAGCATCTTCCTATGTCAATAAGATTGACAAATCGATAAGATTCATATGATTGATAAGATCAATCACATGGCGCTCTAGACAAATTTATCGTTCTAAGGAGGCCACTGTGACCAGTGACTATATCGATCAATTATATGTTCGATTAATCCTTTCTTGTTTTCCAAAAAGTGTTTAGGATAGATAAGATTAAAAACTAGACATGTCTCCAGATTTAGGTTTTCCTGTACAACTAGTGATTGTATCTGAGAGTTGTTTGTTCCCTAGAGCATCTCTTCAGTACAAGATGGTTTAGCGCGACAAGTGCGACATTTCCTATTGTACGTAGGTCTTTGATCAAGGTGCTTATGTATTGAGAGGGATTTTGCAAGGAATGAATTCTCGAATGTAGGGTTCTATAAGGTGTGACCTGCTAAATGTAGGTCTTGTAGTACGTTCCTACTTGAATGTAAGGTTTGAGAGATGTTCCTACTTGAATGTTGGGCTTGAGTTCAAGAAGACATCTATTTAGGATAGATCTTGAATGTGGGTGCCTATTTAAGATAGGAATTGGTTGATGAAGAATGCCTAATTCAAGATAGGACACATCAAATTTGTCAAAGTCATTTGATGTATGTCTATTTGGAATTGGGCATCAGCGTAGGTGCCAATCTACATATAGGCCTTTTATAAAGGTGCTTACTGGATGTAGAGCTTAGACTAGACGAAAATGCCTATTCTAGATAGGGATTAGATAAAGGTTCCTAAGAGATATAGGGATTAGACTGGATGAAATGCCTATTCAAGATAGGGCTCACTGATATGGCTACCTAAATGTAGGGCTTAAAAGGAGGTAATGCCTATTTAGGGTAGGGCTTGAGAAACGACGTCTGCGAGTGTAGGGCTCAAACTATAGGGAATTCCTATTTAGGATAGGGCTTGAAAAAAGTTGCCTACGGAATGTAGGGATTAAACTGGAGGAAATTCCTATTACATACATGGCTTAGGAGATGCCTAAACAATTTTAGGGCTTCAATTGGAGGGAATTCCTATTCAGGGTAGGGTTTGAATAAAGGTACCTACTGAATGTAGAGCTTAGACTAGAGGAGATTCCTATTTGGGAAAGGGATTGAGGAGATGTCTACTTGAAGGCAGTGCTTATACTGGACAGAATGTCTACGCTTGACGTGATGCCTAAATGAACGTAGGGATTTAACAAAGGGACTTTCCTACTTAGGATAGGGATTTGTTGGGAGTGCCTATGCAGAATAGAGATTGATGTGATCCCTACCTGAATTTAGGGATTTAACAAAGGCATTTTCCTACTTAATATAAGGCTTTTAGTAGAAGAGATTCCTATTCAGGATAGGGCTTGAAAGCATGGATGTATCATGATCAAACTGAATCATGAGCTTTTGAATTTGAGTAGCATGGGCCACAATAGAAGATTCAATATCTAGATGATAGGTAGGCCTTAAGGGAGATCAAGAGATTAATTTGTGAGTGCCTACTTGGTGTAGGAATTAGATCGTGTTGATTCCTATGTGAATGCAGGTCTTTGAGAAATGAAATGCCTATCTAGATAGGACTTGAGAATAAGGGTGCCTATAGATAATAGGGCTTAAGTGTAGGTGCCTACCTCAGTGTAGGGCTTTTTGGTTAGAAGGGAAGGTGCCTATTCAGTATATGGCTTGTGGTCTAGTTTAAGGTATTAGCCCAAGACTTAAAAGATATCGGTAGATAAAGCACATGATTGGTCTAATTTTATGTCATATTTTAAGACCCAAAGGATATTGGAAATGTGATTGTGGGTTTGGTTTAGTTTTTCAGATAATATCTAGGATCATAAAAGGATTTTGAAATGTAAAGCACCTTGTTGGTCCAATTTTAGGTCATGGCCCAGGGCCCAAAAAGATTTTGAAAGATAAGTTTGTGATTGGTCTTGTCTTAGGTCATGCTCCATGATATAAATTTGATTGGAAGTTAATTCCTACATGAATGTAGGTCTTTGAGAAATGAAATACCTATCTGGATAGGGCTTGAGAATAGGGGTGCCTACAGATAATAGGGCTTAAGTGTAGGTGCCTACCTGAGCGTAGGGCTTTTTGGTTAGAAGGGAATGTGCCTAATCAGGATATGGCTTATGGTCTAGTTTAAGGTATTAGCCCAAGACCCAAAAGATATTGGCAGATAAAGCACATGATTAGTCCAATTTTAGGTCATATTTCAAGACCCAAAGGATATTGGATATGTGATCGTAGGTTTGGTTTAGTTTTTTATATAATATCTAGGATCATAAAAGGATTTTGAAATGTAAAGCACCTTGTTGGTCCAATTTTAGGTCATGGCCCAGGGCCCAAAAAGATTTTGAAAGATAAGTTTGTGATTGGTCCAAACTTAGGTCATGTTCCATGATGTAAAAAGTGATTGGAAGTTAAATTTGTTACTGGTCCAGTTTTAGCTCATGGTCCAGGAGACAAAAGAGATTGGAAGTTATGTGATCGATCTAGTTTTAGGTCATGGTCCAGGACCTAAAAGATATTTGAAGCTATGTGATTGGACATGTTTTAGGTCATGGTCCAAAACCCAAAAGAGATTGGAAATGACCATCTGTAGAAGTGTTCATGATTGAGGATACCTGGAAGAGTGTAGGAATTTTAAATCGAGGGAAAATCTCAAGCAAGTGTGCTTCCACCATTAACATGGTTGGTGACTCTAGGTCATGATTTAATTGTGAAGTGTAATGCATGTTGTTAGTGTTTTGAACTCCTCCACTTAAACTATTTTGAATGGAAGGAATGTTATTGGAAGAGATTTGACAATGGTAAAGGTTTGGAATCAATTCCAAACACATCATTTAGTCTACTTTGGTGATGTGACCTTGATGTTGTGTTATTTTTGAAAGATCTCTAATCATTTCATCTTGATAGCAAGGTAGATGATTTAGACTTCTCTATATTTGTAGTCACTAGATTTTATATCATGCTACGTCTATTGCGAGAGATGTGTTATGAGGAAACATGATCTTGTTGTAGCTGGGATATCCTTCTACAAGGTCTTCGGACTGGATGTCTAATACGTGTCATTTCACGCACCAAAAAAGGGTCTTAATCCTATATTTTAACCTCCCTAGTATAGAAAGGGTCGATCCACATACAATGTTATTAAGATTAAAATCCCAACCCAAATCTATTTTGAACAAGGTTGTAAGAAAGTAAAGATATAGAGTTTGATGGTTTGTTAATTACACTATAGTAATAGAAAAAGTTGCAACGAAATAACATTATGATAAGAATAAGTAAAAGAAAATTATGCTAAGGACAAAAGTGGTTAGAACAATGAAATACAACTATCTAAGAAAAAGAAGTAAACTGCAAGTAAGTAAAAGAAGCGGTTGAAAGCAAATGTTTTAGAAAAAGAGATTGAATCAAATGGAAAGGATATCAAAGCTATGGATTTTACCACCATGGACGGTGTGAAACAAGATCGATGAAATCCATATGATAAAACAAGATAGACGAGGGTAAGTAAAAATATTTTTAAATGTGTCTACACAAGACGAAATTCCTGTGAACCCACTGGTCCTGGCATTCACATTTCCTAGCCTGATCATCCCAATATGGATCTTTCTGAGAACTCATCAAAATCCTTATGTATTTGGTTGGTTATTTCGAGCATTGGGTTCCATGGTCACATCCCCTAAGACTAACATACAATAAAAATGAGAGATCAAATCATTTAAATCTGCAATTATCCAAGCAAAAAACCATCTATTAAATAGAACTACATAGGAAATCGATCTATGTTACAACATGGCTATGGGGATACTCCCCATGCCTCGATATGAAAAACTACTCATGATCCATTAAAGAAAAAGGCTTAACGAAAGAAGAAAGGAAGCAAGCCATAGACTAGAGGATAAAAGATCCTAAAAGATCCTTAGCTAGTGATAATTAAATGGCTATCCTCCTTTATACCTTGTTCCCAATGAAGATGAAGAAATAAAAGAACTGGAATTGGAGATCTGAGACCAAAACTAATATTTATTGAGGAGCTAGAAGATTACACATGAAAGAATAGAAATAACAAGTGCTCCAATAAAATTGCAAGTACAAAAGGTTTGACCCCTTCTTTGTGGAGTCCCCCCTCCTTTTATAGGGGAAGGAGGGGTGTAAACCTTGAAGGGAGGAGAGGAAAAGAAGAGTGGTAGCTACTGAAATTTATTATCAGTACATTGTGATCCAAATGTTTTGCAACCCGAACCAATCGGTTGGGTGATGAGGTGGCACGACTATTTTGACAGAAAGTCAAAACCCTAAAACTAGGGTGGCAGAGCCATTTTGAGCATTTATTTGTCACAAAGCAAGCATCAAACTGGCCGTATGGGATGCGAAATGTTAGTTGGCATTGGAGCGTACACAAGCCAAGGGAGAAACCTTAGGCAGGGTGATGGCACTTTGCTTAAATGTAACTTGGTCATGAAGCAGCCTGACACAGTCATTTAGGTAACTGGGGTGATTGTATAGTGGGTCTGAGATGATCGTATGGTCAAGTCAGATGCCCATTTGGGATTAAAGTGAAACTTCTTTTGCGAATGAAATGATCTTTTCAGTGTACGATCCAATCGACTTGGCTACTGAGATGGTCAGACTTATACTGTGAAGGGACATCTACAGAACACACATGAAAAAGATAAGAATTTTCATATTTGCTAAAAAAGTGGGTCATTTGCGATTTATTCTAGAATATCAAAAAAAGCAAATAAGTTCTAATAAAAAATACTATGAAATATAAATAAAAGTGAGATGAATATGCATTCATCAAAATACCCCAAACTTGAATCTTTGCTTGTCCTTAAGGAAATAATATTACAAATAACTCCAATTTATACTAGCAACATGTCTATCCTCACCCTCATAGGCATCACTTTGTTCCTTACCTCCTTATTTGGCCAAGCAACCCAATCTCCTAGAACCACGTAACATATAATTCTATATTCTCTACCAAATCATATTTCATAGCTTGTTTCTAAATTAAGACTTTATAGGAAACATGCATCTTCTTACTTCTTCTTTGACGCTCCCATTTTTTCTTTTTCTGAGTTTTTTTGCACAAGAATAGGACGAAGAAGGTGACGAAGAAGATGATTCCTCCTCAATTCGACTCAAGATTTATTTCTTTGTGAACTGTAGTTACATTAATGCATATTTTATGTGCTCTTTGGCATGTTATGATGGTACGCGTCTATTAAATATGAGGGGCATGGAAGAATTTGAGGTGGGGAGCATACCACCCCGGACTTGAGTTTTTGTTCGGAGGTGATTCTTTGCTTTTTCTTTGAGAGAGGAGGGGGGTTGTGAGTGTGTTTATAAACTTCAATTTTTTCAAGGAGTGTCATTGCATCATATAGATTCTTTCTGTCAACACACTATATAAGATTTATGACAAGTTAATACATAGTTAAAAATAGAGAAAATTTATGTTTGGTTCTTATCAATTCCATGTGACTTGCCAACATTTCCAAGGAGTGACACTAGTTTTGGGTCCTATGTGACATAGTGTTTTCAGTCAAGGCAATTTGTAAAATTTTACAAATATGATTTACTAAATTCAAAGAAGGTACATTGATGCACATCTACTCATATCAGCCAACTAGATAAAGGATGATTTTTTTCAACATAAAGAGCAAAAAAATGAAAGCAAACTACATTTAACAACTGAAATGACAAAACCTAACGTTTGAGAAAAAGGAAGATAGGGGGTGAAATTGTTATGTAGCACCCACATCCACCCCAGACATAAAACTTTTCTCATGTAGAGCAAATACGAAACCCGATATGGGAGGAAGAAGATCATTTTGGTGGATATTAAGGTGGTGGATGGGAAGAAGATGATGGAGAGTTGTAGTAGTAGTTTGCCGAGTATGGGGAGTTGTGGTCAGGGTAGGCCTGATAGAACCCATACTCCTCATCAGGCGGTCAACTAGGAGCGTAGTGGCCCATATCCACATGACAAGAATCTTGGGAGCCCTTCTTGAGGTACATGTGGTTTAGCTAGTGGCCCTGGTGCTGCTGCTCACGCTGGATCTCAGCAAGTTGATCATGAATCTCATTAAAGCCATAGGGCTCGTCAGGGACCTCCTCACTAGTGGTACGCATCTTAGTGAGACGTCGAGAGGGTTGAGGTGGAGGCCTAGTCGCTTCGTTGTGTACCTCCAATGAGACCCTCTTCCTGTGGGCAATAGGCTCAGGGACGTCTTCTAGTTTGGGGTTCTCTAGAGGGAATCATTGTATGTGCATCGGCGTGTTGGTCAGATCACAGACCAAATTTTTAGCTATAAACCTGGCATGTCGGGGGAGCTCGAGGATGATGATAGTGCCTTTAAACGTCAAATAGTAGACATCCCTCGCTTAGTAAAGAATGAACTTGCAGTTGTTCAAATACGCAAGGTTAGTCAGGTATTGCCCATGCTCTAATGGTGGGAAAGAGATATGAGTGTAACCTAGGAATGTGGATACGAAGGTAATAATGTGGCTAAAGAAGAAGGAAGAAGATGTGGTGCACTTGTCCGGATAATTAAGATGGGTGAGCGTAGCATTTCCTCAATTTAAAGGCTCGTCATGTAGCAAGCACCACAGAGTATATAGCTCGAGTTGAGTGATTGTGCCTTGTGTTTCAAGGAAGAACATTGACACCACAGCTGACACTTGACATTCCATATAATAAGGGATCCCTTTCCTAGTCAACCTTGTTAGCGATAAGATAATGGTTTTGATGCTCTGAATGGACTTCTTACAGTATCTTGCTAGGCTTAAGAAGGTTTGAACCTCACTCGTTATTTGGGGATGCTCTCGTTCTTGCACTGACTTCACCTTACTTGGATTCACACAGCATACTTAGAAGACATATCATAACCCTGAGAAGACATTTAGTCAATCATGAACTCACTGTTGTTGAGTTGACCCATAGTTATTGCTACTTCGACACTCCTAGTGTAAGGCCCCTAAACTTGCTTAATGAGATGAATAAGCTTAATTATCATAATTTAATTCTTATAACCCTGATATAACCTTTTTATATGCATTGAAATCATAATATAAGCTTAATTTTCAAATTTGGTCCAATTTGGACACTGTTTGAGCAAGTTATGCAATTTTATACACATTTTGGACTTTTCTACAATTTACCCAATTAAGAGGTTTTCTTTGCATTTTATCACTTGCATTATGTTCCTTGGATATTTTCTCATCATTCTTGAGCTTGTTGAGCCATGGGGCACCTATTTAATCCTTGGTTTGAAGGTGTTTTCTCCAAGGGTATTTTAGGGTTTATCCCTTCATGGATGAGCTACCTTTAGTAGCTATCAACTAATGAATTATTCGTTTTTCTTGGAAATTCAAAAAATGAGGGATAATCGTGTCTCTATGGATGTTGGGATAGCTTATTGTGTGTGTGCTTGTATATTTTTAATAGTTTAATGTCATGGACACTTGGAAAGATACTAGAACTTCAACTTTTTCTTTTTCTTTATGTTAAAGTTTAATATACTTATCCCTAAGCACCAAAATGAGCCATTTTCTCTCCACCACTTCCCTCCTTCTATGAACCTCGTTCCCCCTCTATGCTTCTGTGAATTACCTATCCAAGGAAGAAGAAAGAGGGGATCTTCTTGGAAAAAGAATCTAGGGTTGCAATTGACTTCCTTTTAGGGTTTCAAAAGCTTCATTCTAGTGATCTTGACCTAAAAGAGTAATAATACCCTTCTTCCCTCCATTTATTTATTTTATATCCTTCCTCCTACCTTTCTCCAGGTCGAAACCTTTCTGTTCCATGGTATAAATTGCTCTAAATCTCTAAAACCCTAGCTCTCTTGCTCCTTATGCTTAGGGTTTGCTCATTTGATAAAGAAAGGTGCTAGATGGATGAGTTCACAGCTTATGCTTGGATTTCCTACCCTACCTGCTCATATTTTCTTATGTTTGGGAATTTATCTTCTAATTATAGGCATTTTTTATAACTTGCTCCTCGTTTATTGCTTACCATAAGCTTGCTAGCTCATGTTCTTGCTTTTAAATGATGATCCGTGCACTAAAAAGTTATGCTTGACTTGATTTTCGATTTTAATAATGTTCCCTATTCTGATTTGAGTTCTAGATGAACCTGTGATCATGTGTACATTGTTCCTAAGGTATAATATGACTTGGATCAGTTTGGTTTGACAACCTATGGTGCTAAGCACCTATCAACCAATGGCCAATTATAGGGTTTAAAGCTGATTTCTTTTATAAACCCATGACCCGATGATGGTACCATTGCAACAACCCTATGGTGTTGTCTACATGACAACTGATGGTCGGGATCAAAGGTTTCAGATGATGGTGACAACCTATGGTCACCCCCTTAGGTCACGTTTTGGATCAATTAGAAGTTTAATGATCAACCATTAAGTACCCTACTGATGTTATCAATTAATGATGACATTAGCTTAATATTTGATGTTGATTAATGAATATAGTGTTGATCTAACAACCTATGGTGACTTAATGGTCACTAATGATGGTGGATCAGGTCTCCAAAACCTATGGTGAGTTAATCATATAGTTGTAGGATCAATAAGCCTTAGACCAATCGTTTCTTGGGTCACTTGTTGCAATGGTCGGACCTATACTGTAATTGATGGTTTTAACATATGAACTTGACCCAATAGTCAAGATCTAATGTTTATTCCTCCAATAAAGTGTAATGATGGATAATTTAATATTTTGGTCCTAATAATGTGATTTATATGGTTTCCTTTATATGATCAACTCAAGGAGCTAACTTGTTGACTATGGATGGCTTGTTTTAAATGAACAGTCGATTGTGGGTTTTACCCTACTCTCAATGAAACTTTTTGTGTTATTAATAAAGGGATGTATAGGGTTCTATGGTGACTCTTTCTAGAGAAAAAATCAAGGACTTCATAGGTGTTTTATCCAAGTTGTTTACTTATGTAAACAACTAATGGTCTTACCTTTTAATCATCCAATGGTTCTGGGTGACATTGTGGTATAGTGATATGGGTTGAATGATGATATAACAAATGCAGGATTACCCTTGATAAGGTAGCCTTACCTATTCACACATATGAATAGAATGGATGACAACCATATTGTGTTGATATGTAACCCTAATGAGGTATAGCTTGTTATACCTAGCTCTAATATAACTAAATGATGGTAATTAGGTATGAATAGTCCTTGAATGACTAATACAATCATAGAGTACTCTCTTATTGTTGTTGAAACCCTAGTATGCTATAGCATGATGGTTACACCTTTATTTATGTGTGGGTTCATACTTGAAAATAGTATGGAATGTGATGGTGATGCTTCACCTTATGCATCCATGATCCAATGGGGATGCTGTGAGTTAGGGTTTGGGTATGAGTGTTGATTAGTAACATTAATATAATTTATCTTGTTGAACCTAACTCTAATGCAAATAGATAAATATGAGTATTCATGTTTAACCTTCTTATATGATGACATGATGGTGAAATAACCTCCTTAACATCATCATAACTGTAATGTGTTAATTGCCGGTTATCATAGCCACATGGTTGATACTTTCTTATGCTAAATATGTGCATTATGAATATGATGAGGGTTAATCATATCTAGATTCCTTACATGTTGATGTAATAAAGGAATGTTCTTAATGTTAATATAACCATGCTATGATTATTTATAAATATCTCCTAGCTCATTAATGATATAGTGTGTTGATCTGGTGTATTATATGTAAGTGATGTTGTTGATCCTTGTTATAAGGCATGGAAAGATAATGATGATCTTGTAGGGAATAGTATGATGGTGTTAATGACCTTTGGGCATGGTTGAGCCCTGAATGAGGTGTAATCCTCTTGCGTTGATAAGGGTTGATACCCTATGATATTTTGAAAAGGATTTATATCTTGTGATAGTATGATGGTCTTAATGACCTTTGGGCATGGTTGAGACCTGAATGAGGTGCAATCCTCTTGTGTTGATAAGGGTTGATACCCTGTGATATTGTGAAAAGAATTTATATCTTGTGATAGTATGATGACTAGTGTGGTTTCATGACTGGAAAGTGAATAGTACCATGTGATGATGAGATGAGAAATTATGTTCCACACATTTTATATCTTTTAAATGTTGTGATATTTATATGCTTGCTAGAAGTGAATTATGGTTTGTATGTCCACTTCTTTGATGTAGCCTTAATTCACCCAATTGGAGATAACTAATCAAGTGCAACTCTAATCATTTAGTGTTTTGTGCCATAGAACCATCTTCAGTGTCAGAACTTGTTGGATGGTGAAATGAGTATACCTAATGGAAATTCAAGCACATACTATTGAGTATGTGGGGTGCTTGTCATCCTGACACCAAGTGTTTTGGGAGGATGGTTGCGGTCATACCTAGCCTGCTTTTTTAGAACAACTTTGGTCGGGTCTCAGTGATTATAATATGATGTGATTAGAGGACAACTATGGTTGTACCTCAGTGATTGGTTTTGAAACCCCTAAATTCTTGCGCCATGACCCATACCAAGGTGGGCTAGTTACAAGACTATATGTCATTGTTTTGTAGTTTGACTATATGACACTATAGTACAGACTCGTACTCACCAAGTATGGAGAAGATCTTGGAGTCTGGCTCTTCCTAGATCCTATATGGAACTGATTGTGACCAAGCGGTGGTCTGTTGGACTTTGAGTGGTACGAGTAAAACTCCCTAGGGCGTCATAAAAGATGTAATACAACCGTGTAGCATATTTGTTTAGCGTTATACACGACGTTTCACATTGGATTATAACCCTTGTTTGTTATCTTTACATAAAGATGATGCTTAGTGCAATTAAGAGATAGTAGATATACTTAGGTTGTGGATATGCTTAAGATTGTAGATGCGTACATACAATAGCTATGCTTGTGTTGATAACTATACTGCTACTGTTGATTATGATCATGATGCTAACTATCTCATGTTATTAGTTATGTTTATCATGCTAGCCATGCCTTTGTAACTAGAGATGAATATATTGCTAATCATGCTTATCCAAATAGTTGTGCTTATGTTATAGCTCTTCTTATGATGTTGATATGTTCAACATGTTAGACATGTTGATGTTAAATCTATGCATATGATACTAGACTTATTCATGATGTTAGAGATGATCATGCTGCTAGACTCCTTATACTGTTAATAGGGATATGAGAGTAGTTTGGCTAATGAAAATAGTTATTTTCTACTCCTTTATGTATTTTGTTAATAATCAGTATTGTTGAGCTTATTTGTTATATATGATTAAAGTGCTTAAATTGTCTCATTACCTAAAAATGTTGGAATAAATAAATGTTGTTGGAGGTTATATCTCTTGTTGGGACATGGCTCTCACCCTTATGGTTCGCCACATTTTTTTAAGTAATCAGAAGTGAAAAAAACAAACATGTGGAAGCAAAGAGGAGCTATAGTAATGAATCTTTGAGAAATTTGATTATATGTCTAGTGTGTCCTAGAGTCGTCCCTATACTCTCAGGTCCGGGTGAGAAAAAAAATTGTATATGGTGTTTGAAATGAATTGGACTTTTTTTAGCATATTAATGCTTGTTTGTGTGGCATATATGAATATTGTTCTCCTGTGTATATATGTTGTAGCTAAGATGATAAATCAATTTGTATCAAATTCTTGGCATAATATGGATATAAGAAAGATGTTGGGCTCTTATGCAAATATTTCTGAGCAGGTGCTGATGTTGAAATCGGTTTTAGTTTACCCATATTTTTGGGTATGTGATTATAGTGATCGGATGTTCTTTATGTTTTGAGTAATCTTGTTTAGAGTAACGGGTTATCACACCTAGGGTTTAGAGAAGATGTTATCACTACTACAGAAACCCCATTTGGCGTCGGTCTTTTAACCCCATTTGGCGTCAGTTTCCGACCGACGCCTATGTGGGCGCCGCTAAAGGTTGAACATTTCGGCGTCGTTTTTTTAACTGACGCCTATTTAACCTATAGGCGTCGGTCTTTTAGTAGACAACCGACGCCAAAATGGTTCGCGCCACAGAAAATGGCGTCATCTAGGGCACTTTCTGCGTCGGTGATTTACTAAAAGACCAACGCCTATATTCCATGTAGCGTCGGTCTTTTAGTTGATAACCGACGCATAAAGTGTCCTAGATGACGTCGTTTTCTGTGGCGCGAACCCTTTTGGCGTCGGTTATATACCAAACGACCGACGCCTGGTTGTTTAAATAGGCGTCGGTTCGATACGAATATCCGACGCCATTTCCAGGACTGCTTTGGCCACATCAGGCGTCGGTTATCTATAAATAACCGACGCTTTATGTCTTTGCTGACGATTTTCTATAAATAACCGACGCCTATTTATATTTTTTTTTTCATATCAGTTTGCAGGCCTGCTGTGGCTGGTCAGAAGGATGAGAACCTGCAGTTCAGTTTTCTGAACTGCAGGTTTACGACATCCATTGATATCATCCTACAAACAGGCCGCAAACCTGCAAAAGTCACAAAGAAAATTTCACACAAGTACATACATTCAGACATCAATTCAATTCTCACATTCACACATATAGAAACATTCAAATACATGTATTAACATTCAGAAATATTCATTTACAAAGTATCATTCATTATCGCTATCAACATCCCAATTATATCTTACAGTTGCCACTGCTTGTATGGCTTTTGCCCATTCTTCTCTTACTTCATTTAATGCTTCCATAGTATATGGAGCATGTATATTTTTTAAGCGTTTACCTGTAGTGTTGTCAGTTTTAAACACCTGCAAAGAGAATGATGTATATATATAAGTAATAATATAAAAATAAGATAAGATTGATATATTTCATACTAACTAATGAGACTATATATAATACCTCATGTATGGTATCGATGTCCAATGCGGCATATTTGATAATCATCTGCATAAATCGCATCACATAGTATGTGCATGCCCAGCCATTGTCTTGTGTAGCACACTATAAATTGAAACATACAAAATAATACAACTAAGCACAATTCACATCAATAATATATATATTCGAGTCGGGAACTTACTTGTACGTTCTGCCAATTTATTGGCTGGTTCTTTTTCCTTGGGACCGTTCCTCCAGCCTTTTTGAATGCATCTAAACCCCTACATGTTAATATAACACAATAAATTGCATAAGTAAATAGTAATGTAATAAAAGATGTTAACGGATATAAAAATGAAATATTTCTCACCAGAATAATGGCATTCTCATTACGTGTCCAATTTTAGTGTTTAATGTACTTCCCGCAGGATCTAGATAATAAACAGTGAACGTCCCGGGGACAATAACTAGTAACTCCCAATTTTTACCGCTAGAGGTAAAAAGTTAACAATTAATAACTCAAAATGCACAATGAAAATGGAATTTTCTTAAGTCCAAATTATAAATAAAGTAAACTTACTTGACATTGAATGGAGCTATTATTATCGTCTTCTTTTGCTGACCAAAAATTGTAAAAGCATCTATATAGTATTGTTGAACATTATCAGGGTCTTTAGCTACCATACTAATCAATGATGGAATCAAAAATCCCACATGATCAAATGCAAATTGTTTGCAATGATCTTCGACTAAGTAGCTGCAAAACATGTATTACGTATGCATTAATATATAAGAAACCAGATCACCGGATCTTATACAAGGTATATGGATGTATAAATAAGATCTCACCTTATCCATGTCTCTATCATTGATGTATTCAGCCAATCATACATAAACAGCTCAATAATATCTTGTATAAATAAAGAGCTATCGTATGATCGACCTGCATAATATGCATCTAAAGAAACTATTATAGGGCAATGTATATTATGTGCACGTCGCCAACATGCCATTCCCCTACAAGCAGGACCTAACGGGTATGTTAGGTCAGTTGGAACCTAAGTTGGTAATGCGGTAAGTGGAGGTGGAGGCCTAGGTGCTCCTGGTGTCTTCTTTTTAACCTGTATATATAATTTCAGATCAGTTGACATAATATATACACATTAACAGTCTAAATCAATGTAAATTTATCTTACAATTTCAGTCGTGTAGACGACATCTGCTTTGGGCCACAATATGACCCCGCCTTCTGCCTCACCAAGTGTATCAATATCTGGGTGGGCATATGGCAACGCAACTTCCCTCCAATCGGGTAACACACGTAATGGGCCCACACGAACATAGCCCTGTGGCATTGGAGTCCCGTGAAACCATTCCCCAGGAAGGGACGGGTAAGCTTGCGCCTCTGCAACAACATAGTCTTGTATTCTTAAGCGGCATGGCTTCAATGCCTACAAATTTATGTAAAGAATGTTATACATATATACATATAATCTTGAAAACATATCATCTTGCAAAAACTAGCTACAATGTCATAAACAATACTTACAGCAGACGTGCTAGGCGATGGGTCTCCAGGATTACTCGCAGTCTGTGCATCAGGAGAAGAGTGGGTCGCCATAGGCGTATTGGAAGCCTGAGATGCCTGCCACCGCAGCAATTCTTCCTTGACCTTCTCAGCAACTACATCGTTGACCTTCTTAGCAACTAAATCCTCAACTCTCTTATTCTCCTATACATGGATAAAAGAAACATTAGCTTCTTATTAATGAATTTCCTTTTGCAGTAACATTCTAAAAAAAGAATAAGTTACCTCTTCTTGAGAAAGTCTCGCTCTGGGTTTGCGCTGGGATGGCCCAAAGAATGCTTTGATGCCAACACCAGCGCCGGCACCTCTAACACGTCCAGGATGCTCTGGGTTACCCAGAGCAACTGTCAATTCATCCCTTGTGCCCTGAGGGATGAACGTGACTTGTTTCCTCTGCTCGTGCAGCTCCCGCTAATCACCATAAACAGAAATTGGTAAGTTAACACCACAAATAATCAATATTCAAACGATTTCTCTAAGAGTTGTATTTTACCATTTTTGCAGCCGCCTCAGCAGTTACAGGCTTCTTTATTTCACCCTTCTTGTTTTGCCTGCCAGCTATCCAAATATCATGGCGAGGCATGGGTGTGGCAGACTCCTGAGTAGGAGCAGACTCCTGAGTAGCCGCAGACTCCGCCTGTAGTCTTTGGCGAACGCTTGCATAGCCTTTTGGACCCATAGTGTGGTCATGCACATTCAGTGCACGCCTTGCTTTTTGTGCGTCACTGAGGGCCTAGTTAGTATGCACATTAAAGATTTGGTTAGTAGCACTAAATGTTAATCTTGAATAGGTGAATACAATGTATATTAATTAAATTGGGAGTGACGCCTAATACCTTGAATTCTTCATATTTTCTTGAAGCAACAAAACTGTCCCAATCTTCTTTGTCCAAGAAGTTCCATTGTTCAAGGGCTGACTTCTTCTTCTTATCACCCTCTTTTATGTATTCTCTGTTCAGATTTGTCCTATAATTCCTAAGCATCTTTCCAGCGCGTTGCATCACATTTTTACGATGCAACTTCTCATCCAATGCAAACAGATTCTGTAAAATAGAAATGTTATTAACTAGTATCCAAAATAGAATTGCAAATAATAGAATTTGTAATCTAAAAAATAGAATTGCAAATAATAATAACTCACGCATAAATCCTTCCATATCAAGTCTTTTTTCCCTTGAGGAACTTTATGCCAATTGTCATACTTAACACCACAATGGCTCCGAGTGGTACACCCAAGATAGTTTACAAAATTATTGCGGTTCACTCCAATTGGATTTCCTCCATTATCAAACTCCACCACCAATTTGGATCCACTACCACTTAGCGCTAATAACTTCTTCAACAGAGTGATGCCCCTTTTCTTGTTAAGTGTTTGGTGCTGCGCATCAAGTTGCTCCAGTGCTTCAGTGGGTACAGGTGCATCAACCTAAAATTTGACAAAAATAAAACACACTAAATTAGCCCAATATAGAAATATAGGATATATGACATAACTAGAAGATAATGAATTTTATAGAAATACAGGATATGTTTTTAGAACTTACATTAGTATCCTCGCCATGCTCGTCATGGATAGCATGCTCATCATGGACTTCATGCTCATCATGGACATCATGCTCATCATGGTCAGCCATCTGAAAATGTCATTTAAAATGCAAACATTTAGCATTTGTATTAACTAGAAAAAGGCAAGCATTTAGCATTTGTATTAACTAGAAAAAGGCAAAAATTTAGCATTTGTATTAACTAGAAAAAGGCAAACATGCTCTTCTTCCACCCACGCACTGCTATCGACATCTACTGGTTTCGATTTTGAAATCTCTCCATGCCAGTGCCATTCTGTATAGCCTTGTACAATCCCGTTGCACATGACATGACTTTTGATTTCCTCAACAGTGTTGACTTTCAAGTTGTTACCGCAATGCCTACATGGACAGTAGAACCTATCTGTAGGTTTTTTCCTATGTTCCTCGGCAAATCTAATAAACTGATCAAGACCAGATATAAACTCTGGGGTGCAACGATTACGAATGGACATCCATGATCTATCCATTCTATGATCAGAGAAAACAAGTATATATTAGGAAACAAGTATATATTAGGAAAAGATTAGGCAGCATTTCCCCGCTGTTCTCTAAGTACATATGTACTTAGAGAACAAACGGGGAAATGCCAACAAACACATGTGATGTCATTCTTATATATAATAAATGTGTACCACCTATCCCATCCTTGAACACCTAATCTCACTAGTAAGTGTATAATGTGTATTGGGTTTTCAAGAAAATTTCGGCAGCATTTCCCCGCTGTTCTCTAAGTACATATGTACTTAGAGAACAAACGAGGAAATGCTACCAAAATTTTCTCGAAAACCCAATACACATTATACACTTACATCCTAAGTGAGATTAGGTGTTCAAGAACAGTCCCAAACCGGGGACTATCCAAGATTTACTCCTAATGAGTCAATCTTGGACGGGTTTCTAGGCCAACAAACACAATAATAGATATCTATAATGAAGTCGGACTCCATACAAACAGTATATAATTTAGTGATTGTTCATTCTAATTTATACCAATGTACAAGTAATATAAAAAACAATGATTGTTCACATTCTAGGCCAACAAACACATGTGATGTCATTCTTATATATAATAAATGTGTACCACCTATCCCATCCTTGAACACCTAATCTCACTAGTAAGTGTATAATGTGTATTGGGTTTTTGAGAAAATTTCGGCAGCATTTCCCCGTTGTTCTCTAAGTACATATGTACTTAGAGAACAAACGGGGAAATGCTACCAAAATTTTCTCGAAAACCCAATACACATTATACACTTACATCCTAAGTGAGATTAGGTGTTCAAGAATAGTCCCAAACCGGAGACTATCCAAGATTTACTCCTAATGAGTCAATCTTGGACGGGTTTCTAGGCCAACAAACACAATAATAGATATCTACAATGAAGCCGGACTCCATACAAACAGTATATAATTTAGTGATTGTTCATTCTAATTTATACCAATGTACAAGTAATATAAAGAACAATGATTGTTGACTTTCTAGGCCAACAAACACATGTGATGTCATTCTTATATAATAAATGTGTACCACCTATAACAAACACATTGTCCAACATTAGGTTCAACACTTGAAATATACATTCGTTTTCAACATAAAAAATTTGTATCATTAGGGTCCAACATGTGGATTATATGGGACATACACATCAAGGTGGTCATAAGGGAGGATATTTCCTTATTTATGAGTAATCGATATAAGATTAAGATCCATATAAAAATTAGGGTAGAAGTAAGAAATAAATCTTCTTTAGGATACAATAGACCCTTATGGATGTATTTAGGGTCATAGGTACCATCATAGAATAAAAAGGGTACACTCTAGGATTTAAGATCACACTACATCATGTATTTTATACAAAATTACATGTATGTGTATATAAAAAATATATTTATAAGGAACTTCTATACATATCTAATCAACAAATCAGTAATTAACTAAGTATTCATCAATACTTACTATTAATCAGTATCTCTAATCATTAAAATCGGCAAGCAGATCAGTAATTGTAAATAAAAAACTATGAATTGTTGAATGAAAGTAATCACTAAAGTAATACTAACCAGTAGTACCAATCATTAATCACTGAAAGCAGCAAGGAAATCAGTAAAACTAATCATGCATTACTAGTATATAAGGAAACCAGTAGTACATACCTTTTCCAGCAGTGGTGGTCGAAGCAGGAAGAAGGGGGTGGCGCCGGGCGTGAGCAGGAAGAAAGGAGCTAGGGCGGCGGTGGGTAGGCAGGTGGGCAGGCAGGTGGGCACCAGGCGTGGCGGCGGCGCCGGTTCTCAGGCGTGGCGGCGGCGCAGGCGGTTGGAGCAGTAGGGCGGGCAGCAGGGGCGGCGGAGAAGAAACGCACCGGAGAGGGGCGCCGTAGAGGGGACGCCGGAGATGGGGCGCCGGAGAGAAGCGCCGGAGAAAAACTAGCAGCAGCAGCAGAGAAATTGCCAGAGAAATCGCCGCAACAGGGAAATAGGGTAGCAATGAAACAGAAGAAAGGGGAAGAGTCGGGTGATCGAGGGTTATGAAGTTCCCAAATAGCGTCGGTTGTTTACAACAACTGACGCCTAAACATCTTTAGCGTCGGTTGTTTGCAACAACCGACGTCCAATTGGACGATATTTTCATGAAAATGTTTGGCGGGAACCACCTTCAGCGTCGGTTATACAAGGATAACCGACGCTGAAAGTGACATTTTCAGCGCAAATTTTCATCGCACATAGGCGTCGGTTTTCTAGGTATATAACCGACGCTGACAATGACACTATTTTTTTTATCGAAAAATGGATTTCGCGGGCGACTTTAAGCGTCGGTTTTTTATAAACAATCGACGCTTAATACAAAGCAGTACCCGTGTCTGGCTGGTCTTCGAATATAGACGTCGGTTTGCTTAAACAACCGACGCCTTATATGATAGGCGTCGGTTTTCCTTAATAACCGACGCCCAGAAAAGCGACACTGAATGCTATTTCTGTAGTAGTGTATCCCTATTGTTGACCATTTCTAAAGTGCATAGAGATGTTGTCCACAAAACTTTCCACAACTCATGAGGACATGACCTGAGAACTCTAATCATCAAGTCCATAAATGTTGATGATGCATAGGTTATTCTTAAATGACCCAACCATGAACCCCCAGTGACTGTACACAAGTCATTTACTTTGATCTCATTTGGTGATATCCTGATCTCAGGCTTATCTACAGGAACATTGTAGTGCATGTCCACTAATCATCAAACCATCTATTTTTATTAGTGGTCTTGCCCAACTGTCTTCAGCCCATATAGAGCACCATGGAATCACACTTCTTATTTTCAAACAACACTTGGAGGATCGACATCAAATCTCTCTCTCTCTCTGGGGGAGGAACATTGGCATGCTCATCTAATAAACATCTCCAACTTCACATACTATGGGTACACCCTGACTACTAGGACGTGTCATCTTGGTCTCCACTTCATGTGCTATAAGGAACTCACATCCCTATGTCATCTACTTCTCCACCATCATAGATAACTCAAAACATGTAGGATGAGTCTTTCTAACTCTTCGAAGGTTCAAAAAGCAAATTTAATACAAAACATCATGATCTTGGAACTATAGTCCCAACAACCACGTACTATAACAAGATATCCTCCTTCTAGGGTTTCACCAAATCCTCGTGTACCAAGTGGCATAAGATCCACTTCAAAAGTTGTGCCTCGAAAAGAAATAACACAAGTGAAAACACATTTCCCACAACCCATCAACATTGTCTAAGGTTCCTAGAAAGGGGGTTACCGATTCCACCTTCATTGTGTAAGTTACAACTTTTATGTGTCCTTTTACCCTTTTCATTTGGGTTCCTTTCCATAGCATGGTAATTATCATGATTATTGTACTCCACTGCTCTTTCTCATTCACTTAGCATGGGTTAGTTCATCATATTTCACATTTTCCTTATTTACTTCCTTTATATGTCATATAGTTTTACTTTAACACTTCCTTTTATGTGTAGGTTGGTCTGATATTAACTCAAGTTCCACTTTATTCATTTGTCATTGTTCTTATTTATCTTCTACATCACACTTATCTCAGGAGTCCTCTCCTTCTTACGTGGATTTTATACCTTGAATCATTCTATTAGCACATATTTACCTATCTTTCACTTCATTATCTTCTTAAATTACACCCTCACGAGTTCCTCTTTAGCTTATTTGTATTTAGATTTAGGTTTCATGGTATCGTATCATTCTCTTGTAGTTACCAAAAATTCAAGATTTGCTAGGTTAGGATATAATTCTCATCTTCTTTAGGGTAAGATTGAGATATTGGCCCATGATTTCTTATATATTATGCTCTTTAGATCATTTCAGAATAACTAGTTGACCAGAGTAATCAGAAAGATAACAATCGAAGAGTTCCACACTTGCCTTTCCTTCAATAATTGAATACCTAGCTCGGGCAATCAAGTACTGAGATTAGGCAGTATGCATCATGTTTTCATGTCATGTTCACTTACTTGGTCATCATCCTAGTCCTAAATCCTACTGTCCCTATAAACTTAGCGAACCTAAAACTCTAATACCAACTTGTGAGAACCTGTTACACTAAATGAGATTACTCAAAACACAACACACATTTAATAACTAATTAAACACAAACCTAAAAAAGAGGGTAAATTAAAGTCGATTAAACATCACTACATGCTCATAAACATTTGCATTGAAGCCCAACATCGTGCTTTATTTCATGTAATGCCCAATATCTTTTACTATTTCTCTGTTACCTCTGCTACAACATAAACTTACAAAGGAACAATATCCATGTATACATCATCAACATGCTACCAAAAACTTGATTCAATCACTACACCATATACAAACTTTCTCGCCTGGACCTGAGAGTACATGGACGACACTAGGATAGACTAGACAACTAAACAACTATTTATAAGGTCCATCACCTCAGCTCCTCCCCACTTCCACGGGTTTGCTGTTGATGATGATGATCACTTAAAAAGATGTGGTGACCCACGAGGTGAGACCCATGTCCCAGTGAGAGATATAACTCTCAACACCGCTTACTAATTACAACAAGTTAAGTAATTAAATAGTTTAAGCCGATTTAGCATGTTAAATAGATAGGCATAGCATAGGATATGACTCACAAGACACACAAAGGAGTGAATAACAACTATAATCATTAGGATGACTATCATCATGTACCTTTCTAATAGTATAAGAAGTCTAGTAGCATAAGCATCTCTGCATCACAAATAATTCTAACAGCATAAACACAACTAACAATATTAGCTTGTCAAAAAGGTGAGTAGATCTATAACTCAAGTAGAACTAACAGCATAAGCACAACTATATGCATAAGAATGATTATCAGTTTAAGAAACTCTAATCACAGAGGCATGGCTTGTCATGTAAGCATAGTTAACAACATGATATGGCTAACATCATAATCATAACCAATAGTAGTAGTACATCTATTCAACATAAGCATGGCTACTTGTCTTATTGCATTGTACAACAATTATATGTGAGAAGAGCAAACAAGGGTTATCATCTAATGTGAAGTGATGTGTATAACCATAACGCATATATGCCAAACAGTTGTATTACATCTTTTATTAATGCCCTGAGGATTTGATTCGTACCACCCAAATTCAACTGACCATTGCTAAGTTGAAATCGGTGCCATACAAGATCTAGGAAGAGCCAAACTCCAAAATCTTCTCCACACACCACTCGGTCAGTACGAGTATGCACCTCAGTGACATACAATTCAAACTCCCACCAGCGATATATAGTCAAGATGTAAAACACCTAACCCACCTTGGTACAGGTCACAACGCTAGTCCCCAGGGTAAACCCAATCAGCAAGGTACAACGACAGTTGTCCTCAAAACATCATATATAACATTGAGATATGACTGCAGCCTTTCTCACACCATGGTATGATTGTAGTTAGCCGCCAACTCCTGAGGTCAAGATATTAAGGGCACACAGTCACTTGCACCTCGCACACTTAATAGTATGTGCTCCGAGTTTCCCTTAGAAAGACCCATTCTTACCATCTAGCAAGTCTTGACACTGGAATGGATCTATGGCACATGGAAACTACATAATTAAGGTTCCACTTGATTTGTTAAGTTTATTAGGTGAACTAAGGCTTTATCAAACAAGTGGACATACAAACCCAAATTCATTTCTAGCTAGTATTAAAGTAAAACAACTTCAAAAGATATAAAATGTTTGAAATACAATCTTGTCACATCACCACATGGTACAGTTCCACTACCACCATTGAATTCACACTCATTATGACATCATCATGGGATACTACTACCTTGTCATATAAGCAAGAGGTTTATAGCTCTAATAGGGCTCAACCATGCCCGAAGTTCAATAAGACCATCACATCATAAACTTGCAAGAACATCATTATCTTTTCATACCTTAGCAAAGGCTCAACCACCATCACCATACTTGTGATACACATGTTTAGCATAACCTTGCATTAGGATGTTCACATAACATCACATTAGGGTTCCCACCATATTGAGAGGATACTCCATCATCACATAAGTTACTTAAGAAATCTAAACATAATCAATCACCATTATTGGATTTCCATTAAGGGCTCGTCTGGTTGGAGGTAGATTCAACACATATGAGTAGTTGGGAAACAGGAAAATAAACTGCGTGAATTGGAACTCAACTTCACTCGTTTAGTTTTAACGTGTTCCAGACCGGTTGTGTTAGTTTATTTTCATTTGGTAGGATGCTTTTTACCTGTGTAGTTTTTTGTTACTACTATCAAAGACAGTTGTACCCGTCCCAGGAGGAGAAAAAGCAAAGTAATCCTATAGATACATGAGCTGGCACAGCTGAGAGTTGGAACCGTGCCCAAAACCTGCGCGGTTTCATTTCTCTGGTTTGCCGTGTAATTGAGAGCTGATTGAGATTTCGTTTTCCTACTGAGACTTGCAGCAACACTCAACCAAACGGATTGAGTTGTAAAAATAGTGCAGTTGGTTTGTCATGTTTTGGAATTCCATGCAACCAAATTAGGCCTAAGGTTAGTTTCACAAGCTAGATTAAGTTTCATCAACTATTACCGCTTAGTTGTATTAGGGTTTGGTGTATCAAGGTAAGCTAGATTAGCATTACACATCATCTCATTATGGTGATCATAAGTTCTCATTCATACGACAGAAAAGGTAAGACCACATTATTAAAGGCAAACCTCCATCAGATTCAACATCATTCAAGCAAAAAAAAACAAACCACAAGCATCAACCCAGAACCAATGGATATTAGGAGGTAAAACCATTTCTAGTAACACAAGCAACCATCTTAAACAAACCATATTAGGAAACCATCGAGTTGTGGAATTGTTTGAGTCAGCATACCATCTAGTCAAACCATCATTTAATAACATAGAAAACACCATCGGTTGTTGGAACACATCCTACCATCGGTGGACCATATGAAGAAAAACACAGGTTGACATTATAAAAAGTACCATTAGTTGATCACCTAAAGAAGGCCATCAGTTGTAGGGTCCAAGAACACCATCAGCTGTGAACACCATCAAATCCATCGAATGAAATACTAGTAGAACATTGAACAACATCCTTTTTAAAACCATTGAGTTATGAAACTATGAAAATAGAAAAACCTTTGGTTGTTGAACCATTCACCTAGTCCAACCATTGGTTGAGGAACCATTGACCCAGTCCAACCATTGGTTGATGAACCATTGAGTCAAGGAAAGCATTGGTTGATGAACCAACAACATAGTCCAACCATTGGTTGATGAACCATTGACCCAGTCCAACCATTAGTTAATGAACCATCGACCGAGTCCAACCATTGGTTGACACCAAGACCTAGTGAGGCCATCAATTGATGAACCAGGGGAACCATCGAGTGTTGAACCTAGAAAATCCATCGGTTGTTGTCAACTGGTGGTAAAACAAACTTCAAGTATCAAGTAAAACCATCATATTTGGAAGGGAAGGAAAACCATCGAATTTACCACTTAAAGGAGAACCAAAACCATTCATTTGTTGAGCATAAAAGAGACCAAAAAGAAGCTAAGTCAGGACCATCGTTTGGTATAAGAAAGATAAGCAAAATAGAACCAAGAGCAAAACCATCAGTTGCCAAACAAGAAGGAAATCAGTTCCAAAAACCCTAAGGAGTGACCATCATTTGATGAACAAAAACCATTGTTTATCATATGGATGCAAGGTATAAAGCTTCATCTACTAAGGAAGGTTTGTGCACAAGGTTTTAGGGATCATCCAAGAAGATAACTACCCAGGACTACCATCTAAGCATAAACCCTACGCAAAGATGCTACTTTGTTACTTAGAACTTCATTTTAGAGCAAGAACATGTGCATGCAAGGTAGTAGTAAGCAACAAAGGTGAAGAAAGTTATATAATTCGCCATTAGGAAGAAATTCAGCTCTAAAAAGAAAGGTAGCTCGAGAAAAGGAGGAAGAAACCCCTAGCTTAGCACTCCACACGGCCAAGCAAGCTTCTTTTCCAAGAAAGAGAGTGAACCCTAGGTCAAGGAAGCAAGAAAGGTAGGTTCTTTGAGCTTTAGAGCAAGATTTACCATGGAAAACCATGGTTCCATCCAGAAATAGGGCAGGAGTAATAGAACAAAAAGAGAAATGAAGGATAGAAGGAAGGAACTTACTTGCTTTAGGTTGGAAACAACAAAGGAAGCTTTACAAACCCTAAAAGAGGGTAGATCCAAGCTTTAGCCATACATGCAAGAAGTTTGATCATCTTCTTCTAACTTAGGCACATTCTTGGCTTCCCTAGTAGGGGTAGACGAAGCTATAACAGAAAGGGATAGATAAGGGTCCAAAAGGGTTCGTTTGGGTGCAAGAGGGAGGGTATATAAAGGTAAGGATAAGAAGAAAGAGAAGCTTGAGGTGTCCTACTAAGTTTTCCATGTGTCCATGGCCTAAAACGTGTTGACCATGAAAAGAAGCAGATCCATAGGTTGTGGGAGTCTACTAGGCCATCGTTTGTTGGATTCCCATGACAACCATCGAGTTTTGACGCATGATGACAATCATTTGTTGATGCCCTAGGTCACAAGGTGGTGAACCATCGTTTGGGACCTCTTTTAAGTGGACCATCGGTCCAACTGAACCCAAACTAGGAAACCATATACCTATGGCATTATAGGATGACCATCAATTGTCACCAACCTTTGGTGACCATTGGATTCCAACCAAATAGGGGGACCGTCAGTTGATGGCTCCTAAAGGTAGCTCATCCATGAAGGGGCAAACCCTAATTCACCATAGAAAGAAATCACCACCAAACCAAGGTAAAACTAAGAGACCCATGGCTCAACAAGCTCAAGAATGATAAGCAAACATCTAAGGAACATAATTCATGTAACAAATTTCAAATAAAACCTCTCAATTGGTTAAATTTTGGAAAAGTCCATAATGTGCATAAAATTTTATAACTTGCACAAACAGTGTCCCAACTGGACCAAACTTGAAACTTAAGCTTGTCATAAGATATCAAAAATGTTAAAAGGTTTAATTAAGGTTTTAGTATCTTAATTATAATAATTAAGCATTTTCAACCATTTAAGAAAGGTCAAGGGGTCGCACCTATCTACCTATCAAGAATCTTCCGCCTTCAACAAGAACTTGCCCATTCTTGTAAAATATCTTCAACCTTGGATCAACCTATCCTTCTTTAAGGAAGTCACCTTCAAATCACCAAGTTTCTAGAGAGATATTGGGAGGAAGAGTGGAGATCTTCACAAAATGTAGATTAGAGTAGATCGCTTACTAAGATCCAAATTCACTCAAATTGGATGAAGAGTACTAAACAAGATTGTGAGTGATTAGGGGCTCTTGGAAGCAAAAACACTCAACTATAGAAAGGGAGCATAGAAGGAAAACTTGGAATGAAGTTGAAGTCTCTTGTTTATAGTTGAGTTTACGAACTAGCCAATAGATACACTAAGGATCAAATTCTTGCTATTTTGGGTGTTGCAACAGATATTTTTATAAATTTTTGTGACGCTCTAATGGCTAGAAACACTTTTGTCAACTTAATCGTACAGTGTTGTCAGTTGAATTATCTTTAGGGAAACTTGACCGATGGCACTATATGAAAAATCAAATTGCAGTTGTCGGTCGAGTTTATCTGAGAAGAAACTCAGCCAACGACTGCAATTGATTTCTTCTATGTAGGGTGCTAGTCGATTTGCCACCAGGACAAACTCGGTCAACCCTAGGTATTGCTAAAAGTCAAGTTGGTTGTCGACTGAGTTGCCACCAGAACAAACTCATTCAAACTCAGCTGACAGGTCAATCTATGATGTCTTATAACAAATGCCCAAAAAGTTCTTAAATATACAAATTAACTGTACCAAATTTTCATTGAGCTTAGTTACAAGTCATACATTCAATACAAATAATTTACAACATGATTCTAATAGAGATACTATTTGATCTTCAAAACTTGCATTTACATTGAATTTGACTTGATTCCAACAAACTAGGGTTTTCTAATTTCATCCTCTTTATGTACCCATTGCCTAAATTTGATCTCAAATAGACATATTAGATACACAAATGGAATGGTTGAGTCAACAACAAAATATCAATGATGTGTAATTGTTAGGTCAACATCTACATGCTTTATGATTTCTCATTAGTCAATCAATTGGATTTCAATCAATCATATTTTATTGATTCTTAATCACTTGATCAATTGACCTTCATTTTATCAATGAACTTTTCAATATCTATAAGCCGATTGATATTTCGGTTGATCGATTGGATCAATAATCAACATGTACTTTAAATTCAACTATTAGAACTTACTCAAGATACAACCCATGATTGATATTTTGGTTGATCGATTGAGACACACACAAGGTCTATATTCCACATTTAATCATGTGAGCATTGCCATACATTTCATAGTCTCACTCATTAACTGGACAAGATATCACTCCATTGGGATATACCAATTCTATCTTATCCTCACAATCATGCACGTGTCACAGTGCTCCCAAGCACAACTTGTTGACAAACATTTTTAAGGTCACATTAAGTGGTTTTAACATACACTAAACAACATGTGACCATTGTAAGAACTTCAAATCTAAAGATCACAACCACAACTCTCACTTTGAGAAATGATTTTTATTGCCATTCCATAATTACATGTATCTTTCTCAACCAGATACCATATTCCATTGAGTCAAATATTCTTAGGACATAATTGTGTTTAATATCATATTGGAAAAACCTAACAAATGGAATTATCTTTATAAATAATCAAATAAAGTACAAAGTATATCATTACAATCATTATACGCCTCCCTCTCGGGTCATACACAACAATAATTTTGTGCATTGGTACTAGGCACATGAAAGAAAAATTAGAAAATAATAACAAAGAGGAAATTTACATATTGACATTTGTTTTCACAGCCTATCATACTCATTTTACTTGTTATGATATAGTTGACATTCGCAATAAGAGATGGTGAATAACTAAATACATAAAATGCATGCATGTGTTGTCCATTTGACAATATGCCATGTTTATCATTGGTTACATGCTTTCACTAGATTTTATCATTGGTTACATGCTTTCATTAGATTGTATATTTGTTTTTTGTCTTGTTTTCAATGCTTAGGACTCATTTGATTCCAAGTAGTTGCAACAATAGTAACGACATTAAAAATAAGTAATGAAAACACTAAATGCAACAACCCCTTAGTTCATTTGATTGGATGTTGTTAAAACTCTACACATACATATGTTTCAATTTTGTGGGAGATAATTTAAGCTCATGACACAAATCATGTTTGAATAACCTATTCAAGTAGATACAAATATGTTTTCAGAACAGAGAAAAAGATTGCAAAAAATAAAATGTGCCAAGAATGGGTGTTGTTGGTTTTTTTATCATGTTGTGTGAAATAACCATCAAAGTGAGTTTGTTGTCTACCATACATTAATAATTACATATAGACAAACATAGTGATTTTTAAATCTAATAATAAATCAATGTAGCATGCTGGCTTGATGTCCAACCAAACACACCCTTAATCATGGGCATCTTTGCACATTTTGTCCCTGCTACCACTAATAGAAGTATAAGCTAGAGCAATGGGTGTGGTTTGGGGTAATGGGACTGAAGAAAATTTAGAACCAACAAGTGAGGTTGTCAAACATAACGATTTGAAGGGTTTGAGGATATGAAAATTGGCTCAGTTACCAGAGGAGGTAGCGAGGGAAATATCTATTCTGACTTCAGGTGTCTGTGTATAACACTTCTTTATCTAGAAGTCTAGTAGAACAGTACAAGGAAAAGACTTAATTTTTGAATTAGATAAAACTCCTGATAGAATTGTTCTTATCTATATAAAGAGAATCTCAGATAAACAAAGTTAGAATCTAAAATTTTATTGAAGGAATGGAAGTTGAAAATGGCAAGATTCTACACCTACAAACACTTATTTGTTGCACTCTGAATATGATCTTATACATGAGAGAATCATATGGATGTTGTAGGAATCGTTCTACTACCTGTTCAAGGGAGTGATATAAGAAGAAGAGAAAGATAGGGAACTTTCTTCGATAGTTTCTCTGTCTAATCTTTTCCTTATAATGATTAGAATTTCAAAAATGGTTGGGTCGATTTGTACCTTTAGGCGTGAGAGGTTCTATAAGTCTAACCTCTCCTACTCTTGATTGTCATTCGAATTGTGACTTTTTGTACCATGAGCGGGGACGAGTAGAATACACAAGAACAAGAAGTATAATATATGAACATGATATATAGCTATGCTATAAAAGAGCTACATTTCATATCTATTAGAGTATCCTTCTCGGAAAGGAGACCCTCCTTTTTTTCATATCCCCCTCCGAAAATAAAAGCGTATTCTCAAGTTGGATCAATCTTAATTCTTCTCTTTTTTAGTTGGTGCCTCCTCATGTCTCGTCCGTACTACTAATAGTCCAAATCCCCCTTCTATCCTCGATTAAGCCTACAATTTGTGTAATCATCACATGATATTAAGGGTTTATTTGGCCGAGATGAAAATAAATTCATTTCTGTGTGTTGAACCATGAGTACCAGTATAGTGTGTTTGGTTATACATAACACCACCTTCATATGAGAAAGCAAACGAGAAATTTTGTAAATCTAAAAGAAGCATTGCAGCAGAAGGGACATAGCACGTTTTTCTTGCCCCATGAGTTGCAACATGTGTCTAGATAATTTAGAATCTTCTTCACACTAATGCCTAGATGCATGGGTGAAATCTAGGAGGGGGCTTCCTAGGTTCAACTCACAACGCCTCAATAAATAAATAATTAACAATAATCATGATATTAATATGATATCATGCATTAATTATGACTTTGTTAGCATATCTTATCATCACAAAACTCAATCGTGTGACATATTCGTTCTTACTTTTTAGCATTCCTATTACTCCTCCATTTACATATATCTCGGGAATGAAATTACTAGTATTCGGGCTGACATTCACCTTTTTTAACCATGATATCTCGTAGCTCATCACTGATTGCCTTAGTATGAATATTATTACTTTCCATTTTGGCTGAAATTGATAAGTTGTTTAGCCATCAGCCCCTCCTATTAAGATCAAACTAGCAAAGTAGTGTCAGTACATCGCACAATCTATACAATTCAACCTTTTATATTAACTCAACTTTTACTGTAATTTTTTAGATATGTCACTGATCAAGAAACTCATGCAAGATTTTCTTCAACTAAAGGAAACTTCATAATCCACAGCTACTCTAAATTTCATATATTATTTATTTATAAGTTCTTTACTCAGAATATACAACATTGTATCCATCAGTATTTTAGTTGTATTTTTCACTTGGCATGAAGGGTAAAGATCGAATGTCCTAATTATTAAGAAAAGTTTAAATATTTCATATGTTGTTACATTGGACTAATTTCAATGTGATAATAATTACTTGAATGAAGTGAATAGTTACAAATGGTTTATATCCTCACCCACAAAAACTAAAATTTTGGTTGTGGTTATGGAGAAAGGTCTATATTTGATAAAAATATGTGTTGCAGGGGAAATGAGATCAGATGTAATCTTTTATTTACATAAATATAAGCCTATGATGTCGTCATTCTTTGTGTAGTATTTACTTTTTATATTTAAAACATCACTTGGTATCACTTCAACCCTCAATACGAGTAATTTTATGTATTAAGTGTCACATTTACATAGCAATACGTCATCATCTCTTTTAGAGCAATGTGTCATCAGCGGGGGTGTATTGCACTTATATTATCTTTGTATAATGATGCCATGTCATTATTTTATATATTATATTTATTGAGTTCCATAACAAATCTAAAAAATATTGAAAAATTCATATCTATAATAATAATAAAAAAAAGGAATATTAGTAATATATAATGGTTTATGAATACAAAATTTTGATAAGTACAATAATAACTTGTAAAACTAAAAAATACAATACTAAAAATATAAAATAGAGTATATAATAAATTGATACATATACAACATCTAAATATAAATAACATATAATTATTGAAATCAAATAATACTTACATGACACTATACATAATAAAAAATACACATAAGATAACAATTTGTGGGAATGTCTGTCTGGTTGGACATTCTCATACACCAATGATTTGTGGAAATACAATACATGGTTATTGGTGTGATGTTCATACGCATAAAGTCGTGTTTGTATGGATTGTACTTGTAATGTGTGGCAATGCATGTACAATTGGTACATTGTCACGCACCCTTGTTTGGTAGACTTGGGTTTAAAACCTAATATACCATGCATTTTTTGTTAGAAAAAAGAAATATCTGAACACTAGGTTGTTGGTTTAGTGGGTATACAAATAAAGTTATGTTTACATGGCTCATACCAATAATTTGTGTGAATACCTACCCAATTGGTACTATCACATATCCTTGTTTGCATGCCCCATACTAAGATTTTGTGGGAATTCAAACCCAATCGATACATTTTCATAGATCCTTTCCTGACTAAGTCTGGGTCAAATCACATATACCACACATTTTTTGTCAAGAAGAAGAATAAGTTACAAGCACTTGGTTGTTAATTTGAGGCGCATACTAATAAACTCATGGCTGCTTGGCCTATACGGATAATTTGTGGGAATATTTTCCCAATTATTACTCATTCTAATACCCATACCTAGTAGACCCAACTTCAAATCCCTCTTATCTCAAACTTTAAAGTCCCATTTTAATGTATTTGCGTTTTTCATGGAGAATACCACTTACTCATCCTCATTTTCTAGTTTTCTTTTTGTAATTTTCTTTGTTCAATGCGCAATGGAGTAGATGACTTTTAGGGAGTAGATACATGTATTCATTCATTAATATCTTCTCTTCAGCATTCTAATTTGGGTTGGTCTAGTTCAGATAAAATTCAAATTACATTTGAAGATGATATAAAACATCTACTAGTATCATGTTTGACTCAAAAATATGTAAAATAGTTTATTAGACAAAATACTAAAATAGTTTACTAGATAGATATAAATGTAAAGTACATAGTTAGACTTTTAAACTAGTATAAATACCCAATTAAATTTAAAAACTTACAAATCAGAGTGATGAATCAAATTATAAAAGTAAGGAATTAGGTTTTGTTTTCCAGATCAGGATTTAGACTGCAAAAGGAATGAGATACTCCATTACATGAATTTCAATTAAATATATTAATGTCGCATAGTTTTTTAGACTAAAGATGTAAATTAGGTATGTGTGGCATAGACATGTTAGACATACATATGCAATCTCTATCGTACTATATTACATACATACAAATTAGGACTGGATAGGAAATCAAACTTGACCATAAAACCAAACTAAAGTTGACCAAACCAACTAGTTGAGTTTAGTTTGGACATGTATTTTGGTCAATTTGAACAGTGTTTAATCCATTCTTATATGGTCTAGTCAAAGTTTGGACAATGGGTTAACTGATCAGACCGAACTTGACTATCTCCCTCTCTCTCTCTCCCCCCCTCTCTCTCTCTCTCTCTCTCTCTCTCTCTCTCTCTCTCTCTCTCTCTCTCTCTCTCTATATATATATATATATATATATATATATATATATATATATATATATATATATATATATATATATATATATATATATACACGCACACACACACACATATATATAGATCATGTGGAATAAGAGTCTATTACCAATATAGACAGATTCCTCGTAGTATTTTAAATTAATATACTATTTGTTTATTGAATGTAAAATACAAAATATTTCATCTAGTATTTATATAATAAGATTTATTACATGTTATTCAAGTATAATTTTATTGAAGAGAACCAATAATTTACTTCAAACTTGAATCGAATTGTTACTAAATTATTTTTATTAATCTTCTTTTAAGTGTCAGCTAGTAAATACTAGGTTGTAGTAATTATAGACCAAACATGACCATATGTTAACAGTCAAATTAAGTTTGGTCTAGAATTTTTTAGCACTCTTATTTGGAATGAATATTTTTCATACAACTATATGTGGTATGGTCTATGGTTTTAGGGTTAGACCAGACTAAACCACACTACGCCCACCCCTAATACATATACATATTCTCTATAAAAAAACAAGGCAACAAACATGATGCAATAAGAATAATGTATCAACTTAGTAATGTTGCGAGTATTTGACATTTAGGAAGTGGCTAGACAATAAGTAGTATCTATTTTAGTCATCATTGAGATATTTTTTGGGTCAAAAATTAGTGGTTATTTTTTACTCTTCTATGTCATATATGTACTAAAAATAAGAGAATGCTAATGATTCATTTAATATTTTTTAACCAACTAGTATTAGTATGTTTGTATTTTTTTCATCTTGTCATTTGTATTAAAATGAATAAATGTCTCTCAACAACTCAAATGTATATTTATTTTTTACCCTATCAAGCAGCCAACACGTGTACATTGAGATACAAGTGTTTACAAGAATTATCCAAATATTTTACAACATTTTCATACATAAGAACTCCATAATACGAAGTCTTTATTGTATTGATATATTTCTTTCGGTACTAATTGTTATTTCTAGAGTAGAATATGCCATAGTCATGAATTGACTACTTAACACAATTATTGATAGGAATCACCTTTAATATATTATCAGTGACTCCGCGATCACCCTCTGAACGATCAGAATAAGGTAAAGCTTGAAGATAAGTTTTGTATTATAATATATATAAAGAAGAATATTTGAATTATCAGATATGAACTTTTGTGATCATTCATATATTTTTTTATTGAAATTTTTTGAATCCGCCACACTTTAGACCTATATAGATATCTTCTTCAATACCTCTTTGACTAGAAATATGTCAGTGACTGAAACCACATCATTTCATTTAAATATAGACCGAATGAGATACGAATAATTCTCATTCAAAAAAAAAAACTAAAACAATAATATCTCTCTTCACTGTTATTTATTTCCTATTTGCTAAGTCTCGGCGTTTGTTGATTTTACACCTACCGAACGGGTCCTAAAGTTTAACGTATAGAAGAAAAAATTATAACAAAATCAATTTATTTTGTTTCTTCGTTGATACTGACCTCAAGGCCGAAAGTAGTCGATTTTGTTTTCTACTTCTCAGAATTAGTTCAATTCATATTGTGATGTGGTTTGGATTCAATACCCCATGCACCCTTAGATCATTGACGGATATAACTTATTGTCATAACTAATGAACACATTACCAGGAACATCATTACCTTATACCACAATCATATGGCTGTTGGACGAAGTCACAGACAGAGAAGTGTTGAGATTATAAGGACTGATATCACTATGGAAGTAGCCGAAGTAGTCATATAGGACACAGTGGGTATTTTCCTTTGATAACAAGTTATTTTGTTGTTGATATTCACGATGTTGTTGTTTTTATTGTTGAGTAGATACGGTGTATCCAGTTTTGCCAACGCTTGTTAATGCGCGTGATTAGGTCATTAGTCCTTGTACTGTTCAAACATAATGAGTCGTTTCAGGGAGCAGTGGACGCACCAATGCCTCAAACAGGATACATGCATCTCAATGTGAACCCAATATTCCGTGTTGTCCTCCCTAGAAGGGGGATGCAGGGTGGAACTTTTCTCCCATTGGCAAAGAAAAGTAAGTGTGGTTGGATTAACGTCCTTGGATGAACTACCGATCTATGACATCATCTCATGCAGCGGCGTTTGTGTTGTCCGTACTAGGTATATATAATCTTTTGTTAATCAGCTAAAAACTGAGACATCAAACGTCTTGATTGGATGGAAGATATAGAACAGGATAGGAAGAGGGGAAAGTCCCCATATCACATTCATTTTGTCTGTGGATGTATATGTTGTGCTACAGGCGTATCGCTTGTCTACGTTCGTTTCCTTGGTCGAGCATTAACGAGATGTTGGAATAGTAATGTAAACGCGTTTGCGACTTTCATGTTTGTGCGTGCATTTACCGTTCTCCTTACGGCAAGGTTCTCAGTTTGTCGTGTATTATTATTATATTCGTTTGATCCAGCTAGCCAGCACCTGCTCTTATCTCCATCACATTTGTTATAAGATCATTATGCTACAGCCAAGACAATTTGTACGAGTAACAAGAGTAATGAAAACAGCACCTGCTCTTATCTCCATCACCTGCTCTTTATCCATGCTGTGTAACAATAAGTTATTCTAACTGAACAGATGCGTCAAACAACCCTTTTGTGGAGTACAGCTACGTGACACACCACACAAACGTAAGTATGGTTAAGATGGGCACAACAACAATAAACAATTGAAAGTAAAAACTAGCAGTGATCCCGATTAGCCGGCTCCCACGAGAATTAGAAAAAGGGAAGATGCGTAGGTGAGTGAATCGTTTTTTATATGGACTACATGTCAGTTCACTAATTTGTATCACCATCTAGATCGGCGATCAATCGCATTAAGACGCAGTGGAGATGACAGTGAAGGAAACGGATTTGAATTCAAAGTTACTATGTTTTTGTAGCCAACTCTCCATTATGAAGCTGACCACCTACCAGTCGTACTAACACATGGAGAATAGACGCACCGGTTGAGTATATATGAACCGAGAGGATCCTCCAATCAGAAGAGTTATGCTATCCCCACAGTCACTTGTATACCGCTCACACACCCGATTTTCGGAGCCTGCGAAAGTCGGGTCTCAGCGGGTTTCTCTCATGTGAATTAATTTCACACCAATTAACTCTATGCAAAAGCTGCAAAGTCCCAGAGTTCTCTCCTCACTCCTCTCTTCAGCCCAAATTTATAAAAACTCATTTTTTCTCTTGCAACTTCTCTCTCCAGCTCTATTCCATCCCACCAGTATTCCCTATTTGTCGAGTACGTTCGCTTCCCAACTCTCACAAAAATGTAATCTCGTATTGTACGCTCATATTGTACGTCTCGCATTGTATGTCTCATACTGTACATCTAAATATATTGTCACATGATCTTAGTATTGTATGTCTCTAACTTGGGTATCGTATGCAACTTATGGAGGTATTGTATGTGGTTAGTGTTGTACTTCTTGTACAATGTGTCTGTTAGTAATGTACTTCTTCTACGTAATTTTGACATATGATGTTATTGATGTATGTCTCGTATTGTACGTCTTGTATTGTACCTATTAAAGATACAAATATCTAATGGGACAATGATAATAAGATTTGAAGGATACATATAATATACGGTTGTTAGTACAATACGTCTTGTATTGTATGTACTACAAATTGAATGATTATACATGAGTAAATATTGCAATATATAATGTTGTGTAAAATATTGTATTTATGATTAAAATTTGAAAGTTATATTGTTGTGACACAACATATAAAATAAGTTACAATAAAAAGTATCAATAAATGTGGGTAATGTATGTACGTTTTTATGAATGAATCTGAACTGGAGAAAAATCTGAAGACAACATCGTTTTTTGAAAAAAAATAAAGGAGTGGCAATGAATTAAAATTTGAATTTGAATGATTTTTGTAATCAGGGATGGTAGAATATCATAAGTAAAATATGTGGTGAAGTGGATACAATAATTCCACTTTGCATGTGGTTTGCATGAGTTTTGCATGAGCAACAATACCAAACAACAGTTGCATGTGGAATATCTCTAGTATGTATTAAATCTCACATTTTCCTATACATCGGGTATGCCAGCGGGTAGTCAGGTTACTGCAGATAGAATTTTTCAATCAAAAGTAGGTAGTAGACTCCGATATCCGGTGCTATGATCTATCATGTTGAACTTTATATTGTATAATATTTACCCAAATCTTGCTATGGTAGTCATACTTTCTTATCATCCTCATTGGTTACTATGTATAAGGTTCAAAATAGCTTATCAAGTTTGGTTCTACTAATAAGCGCATTGTTCAATAAAACATGAGGTGTTGGATTTGATCCTCCGAGAGACAAATTTCAATGGCAAAATCTCTTAGAAGGTCTATCGGTCAAGGGTTAGCCTTTCGATGGCAATCTATGTTATTGGGTGTGATATGGTGTGACCTGCCACCGTGGGTCTGGCCATTAGTTTCACTCCATCGGATGTGTTCAACATGGCCTCATCTAGTGGAGGTTCTTTTACGGAACCGCTCTTACCCTGATTCCAATCTCACTGCCCGGGTGACAGTGTTAAGGAGATCAAAGCGTCCATGTATGAGTGACCCAAAGATCACAGACACAGGATATGCAAAAAGAAATAACATTTCATTTATTGGAAATAATTATGGTTTCTATTACATCAGGGGCCCGAAGGTAACAATAAAATAAAAGATTACAAGATAAGAAGGTACTACTAGATACTATATTCCCTTTACATATAATCCCATGAGATGTACATTCTTTATTCTATCAGATATTGGCAAGAGTATAGTAGATCATTTTTATCAAGTTTTCAAGTCTTCATTCCTAAAATCAGGCAATTCAAGACGCAATCAATGCAAATGCATCGGTTCACTTTGAAAAGAGCAATATTCATAAATTAAAGACATTTATAGTAAAATATTATACTAGCAGGACTTGTAAAAAATATTCAATTTGATATTTAAACTCAAGTTTATTTCAAACAATTTAATTTTATTACAAGTATTCCCATTATCTTGATATCAAGCATGGTTACATATATATGGCTACATTGTCCCAATGAGATGGGGGAGGTCAGGTGGATCCATCTCTCCATTCAAAGGAGGAGGTCACCATTTTGTACAAGTTCCACCCTCCTAGGTGAGGAGGCCGCATGTAACCAATATCAACATCATCATCATCATCACAATTCGGACAGACATAATGGACATATCATTTATGTTCAAGGTTTTCCAAGAGTATATATATACATACATACATACATACATACATGTCAACAAGGAGTGGCTCAAGTGGTCAAGCACGGTGTCCCCTCATGAAGGGACCCGGGTTCGAATCCCAGCTGCCGCCTTGGTTTATCACCCTCCCGGACGTTCGGCCTCCGCCACGGGCGTGGGAGAGGGGGAGAGAATGCCTCTCTTTATCCCATACATATATATATATATATATATATATATATATATATATATATATATATATATATATATATATATATCAAAAGACTACAAAGTAGGGAATGTTGTAGCTCAAACAAATACATAGCCAAGATTTTCAAATGAGTGTACATACAAGTATCATTCAATACCACAAGTTTGTTCAAGGAGGAATAAATATAAAAGCATACCTTTTTGGAGTCTAGAGTATTTTCCATATCAACATCAAAAAGTTTAATAAGTATTTGACCCTGATACATAATGAGACTAAACATGTATCAATATATATGGTTCATTGCTCTAAAAGACCTACTAGGGCATTCAGTCATGTATTATTATTATGCCCATAGCATTTGTTTCCCTTTACTCATGACAGGTACCGATCTAGATTAAAACGATTGAGATCTGGGATTGATATTTTGAATTAGGTCTGATTTGAGGTGCAAAATATCAAGGAATGAGTATAGTAATCATTTAGTCATTTTCATGTAAAATCATGTCAAGAGTAGATTGGGAGATGATTTTGTAATTTCAATCATGTGAATAAGTCATAAATAAAACATCAGAGTAGTCGATATTTGATCATGTATCATGTAAAATAGGATTTTAGCAACATTAGGGTTTGAAATATTAATGGAAAACCCAATTAAGATGTATGAAATAGATATCAAATATCATCATTGAATCTTATTGTAACACAGAAAGTAAATGGCTTCATGTTAAACTAGACATTTTTTAGAACATCGATATTGCTGGGAATTATTTAGACATTTAGACTAATTTTAAATGATTTAATAAGAAGGACCAACTAGATAAATTCTAGATAATAAAAATGAAACAATAAAAAAAGTGATCTGGCCAGCCAACTTAACAGATCGAGAGAGAGAACCGATTTTGCAAATCCTCTCAATGACCAACAAGCCTTAGCTTGCCACAAGGGGTTGCGCTAAGGGTGAAAAGATAGAAATGACCATGGTCTTGAACTCAAATGTGTGACACTATGAGGGCAACTCAGATCAACACATCCTTTGATTGTTCGATCAGAATAACTCAGTAACATGGTTTGCACCATTATAGAAGCAAGTTGAGAAGAAGAAACACAGGAGGATGAAGTTTGGGTCGCATAGGCAAGAGGGAGTCTTGTCGATCATCCTGGGCATGCGGTTGACTTGTGGAGTCCCAACAATATCAAAAACAATAAAGTGGATGAAGATGGCAAGCAACTCCGGAGATTGTGTGTCAAAATGCAAGTAGCATACATAGAGAAGGAGGAACATGTTCAGAGATACACCAAATGTATTAGAGATTTAGTTTCCTTGGAAGTTTTGTGGGCCTCTGAGGAGTCCTCTGCTGGTCCCATCTCCTTGTGGCAGCACCTAGTGCAACTCACTGACGACGAGCTTTTATGCTTCAAGGAAGTTTCAAGGGTAGAGAGATCTGGACCATCTCACCTTCATGTGATGGGTGGAGAACCTCTGTCAGGCCTAAGATATAGTGTAGGCATAGGGAATTGGAATAGGATGGTCGGCAATGTGATCACAATGATCAGGATCAGATATATGTAAGGAGATCTAGATGGAGAAGCAAAGGAGGTAAAGGGGTTCAGTTGGTGCTAGTTTTGGTGAGCAAATAGGTTAGTGGAAGTGGTCAAGGGTTTAAATAAGGCTCTTAAAGTCTAGGGTTTCCTAGAATTTCTTCCCTTATGTTACCAGACCGCCGCCCTTTTGGGCATTTTTGATATGTCAAGAGATAGGGGGTTTGTGATGGTTAGTTGTGTAGATGAGATAAAAATAGATCGAGAGAAACTTATTTGACCAAACGAGGGTTTGAGTGGAGGGAGGACTAAGGATTTAAAACTTGTGCTACTTTACATCTTATCTCCCACAATAGCCAGGTGAGGGAGACGACCAATCCATGTAAGTCTTTACACATATCCGGATCCATGTTGGGTCTGGTTAGGTCAAAAAATAGGGATTTTGGGGGCAATAAAGGGTATATTTTGTATAATATATCTCTCAATTTCAAGATCTAAAAATTTTGAGATTTTAACCAGAGACTTATCAGTATCTCACCTAGCTATAAAAAAAATTCAAATCCAAAACATAATGTCTAACCCACCAATAAATTTGATTGAGTAAAGTCATAAATTGAGCTAAATTAAGTGTCATAAGGTACAAATTATGGAAATCGGGCATCAATATTTGAGTTTGGGTGTCCAAATTATTCATTGATCACAAGGGTGATGAAGTGGGGTAAATTTGGGAAACATTAGATACTATAAGGTCATAATTGAGATTTGGATCCTAAATGTGGAAAAATCCACTTCATCACATCCTTCCATATTAAAAAGAATATTTTCCTCAAAATTCAAATAATCCATCAGTCGAGATTGGTGTTTCATATCATATATGGTAAACAACTAAGAATCAACACTATTTCATAGCCGAGCAATTGAGCATCAAGGTCAAAGCATAGTCACATATTGTTCAAAATTATCACATGAGCCACAAATTGGGAGATATCATCCTATAGGTCATAAATTTGGAGAAATCCGGTCTTAGGTCAAATGAATATAGCTCTTGAATCAAGAGTAACATGACTTTCAGTCCTAAAAGTTTAGGGTCCTAGATTCTACATTATCCTAGGTAGGGTTATACATCCATGATCCAAATTCATATTTCAACATCATGATTTCAATATCATGATTTCATGCTTAAAATAAAGGGAAGTTTCCACACTAGTCCTATTGAGAGATAAACCTTAAGTCATATATTAAGAGATCACCATAGTCATTATTTCAAACTTCCAAGATTTGGGATTATCA